>OMLP01015330.1:38692-80283 GCA_900302685.1 Spondyliosoma cantharus | reverse complement strand
ACTGACAGGTACCAGGGGAGTGGTGACTGAGTGCATGTGTGCTCTAGTCAGTAAGAAGGTGGCCTGTTGCTAATGTCTCTTTCCTCCAAAAGTGGCGTGAATCATACCTCATGGAAAAGATGGCTAGAGAGTGGGTTCTTGTGTGTGTGTGTGTGTGTGTGTGTGTGTGTGTTTGAATTGCTCAGACAAGCCAGCAACTGTCTGAGCCGTCTCTCAGTGGGAGGAACAACACAGGAGGCGCAATTAAAAAAACCCAGCAGACTGAGGGGAAAGATTTTGGTAAACAGCAACAAGCTATTAAAAAAAAACTATTTTCTCAAACGATGGTGAGGATTATGTAATCTTCAACAAAAAAAATCAAACAATTTAAGGCATTCATATAACAACAGCAATGCTTTTCATTGTCTAAATATTATAAGAGGCAAATGGTTCTGTGTCTGACTCATACAAGGTCTCTGGAATAATTTAATCTGACTGTTACCATGGACAACAGAGCAAACTGTTCTCATTCAGCTCGACAGAGACCACAGCCTCTCTCCATCTCCTTCTCTGTCTCTGTCTGCAGTTACAAGACCTTTACCCGGTTCAATAGTCTTGCTTAGTTTTTCAAATTTGTTGTCACCCACATCAAACCACGTCATGATGTCTCTAAAAAGAAATGTGTTTTTTTGTTTGCACGGTTTATGCAATCAAAAATTACCCTGTTGTCTGCTATGCGCTATTAATTGCAAGGTGGCTCTGCAGGGTACAGTTTTTTATTCTGTGCCATTATTTAAAAAGCCTAAAATAATGATCAATTAACTGTATAAGGTTGTGATTAAAACACATGCTACGGAAAGAAATCTGTATTTTTGCACCAATGACAATATATTTCCATTCTTCAATACCTGAGTGGTTGGTAAGTGGAGCAACTTTTGTTTGGATAACACATCCATGCACATCAACATTACGATCCTGATCCACCTACATGCATGCAGACATTTAGCAACTTGCTGGCTTGTAGATAAACACATACTGAAAGACACACACGGTCTTCCTTTAAAGGCTGTGTGATGAAAGGCCTCTCCGGTGAATCACAGGGGCAGCTGTCTGATCCTGTCCAGTCCTTGCAGCTGTGCACTCAGCTTTCACAATGAGTGATATCACTGACCCTCCTGCCCCTCCAGAATGGGAAAAGGCCAAACGAAAGATTGACATGAAACAGAGGTGGAGGTTCATGCATTATAGTCCCCGTAGAGGCCTGAATCGCGATGCTTTGATCCCTAAAGAGTGTTCGGAGGCTAAAATAGGGACACTAATGTGCTCTGGTCATTAGAACTGATTCCTCCAACACTCTCCTAAAAAGGCTGAAACAATTCACAGATGACTGGTCCAGCTGCCTACTATCTCAGGCATTCTGGGATGACTCATGAATGAGGGAACAATGCAAATTCTGTTTCTCGAAACTCTCCTATTTTTTTTTTCAGAACAACCTATTTGTGTGGTGCTGTGTTTAAGAGTCCTGTGGGTAATGGAAACATTAATAACCAATCCAACTCTGTCTATAGACCGATTCATCTGAAGAGAAGGGGCTCTGTGTACCACACAGCCAACACGGCGATGTCATGTTGCAGTGCACACCACAGGAAGGGAGTTCCTTGGTTTTTCTGTCACAGTGATTTGTGATTTCACACACGGGGACCTGAAGGGGGAAGCCCTTTTCCACAGCTCAGCCTTCCCACATCCATAACTCTGAAACCTCTGGAATCCCAGGGTTAGTCCCATGCAAAGATAGAAAATTTACTTTTCCATTTACGTCTGTGTGTGAACTGGCAGCTACAGCGCTGGAACATATTATATAACTATCCCTTTTTCTGTGACGGTACTATCCAGACTTACACTAAAGGGGTACAGTAGGTACAAGTTGGAAGGCACAAGCACGAAGTTGCATGTCCTCCTGCAGTGAGCATGAAGAGCTTTTAAAAGTGAAACAGTGTCCTTATTCTTCTATGTGCAAAACACAGGACGTGTGAATAAAAACAGGGCATGAAAAAGGCCAATATAATCATTAATGACCAATGACTCCTGCCAGATAACATTGGGAGCCACGAGAAGGAACACAGCCAGCCAATCACCCACACTGCTGTGGTTTGTTCTGAATTGAGCTATTGTTTCTGTGATACTTAATAATGTGACTGGGACAATATTGATGGAAAATCTGACAGACTGTAGAGGTTTTATACTGTCTTTGTAGCCATAAGTCCTTGTAAGTACTATTTAACTGAAACGCAAACAATATTTTCCCAAACGTCTGATGAATACTTTCTTTCCAGGATAAACTGTGTGTTATAAACGTGCTTACTTGTGTGAGAAACCAAGAACATGTGACTAAAGTAAAGGCCGAAATTATAACTTTCCCCCTTCAAAGGTTGCATCTCAACGATAACATAATTTAGGTATGTTTTATATTATTTATAGATGAATCATCTTAAACATCCATGTGCATGCAAAGTCTAATCCCAAGGGTGCAGAAACCCACAGAGTGCCCTGGCAGACTCTCAGTGACAGCCTATAACTCACATGCCAGTGACAAGAAAAGCGAGCTGCCACAGCAGCATTGGGTAATATGCCACCAGGGTAACCTGACTGCTGCACTTCAGACTGAAGGTTTGTGCATACCAGACTTTGCCTTCACACGCTATCTGCAGGTAGTTTAAGTTTCATTTGCAAAGGTTTTGAGATATCCACCCCCAGTATTTATCGTGTCTGTCCAGAAACAATGTCCACGTGAAGAATAATCATTGGGATATCTTTTTAATTAATGCAAAAAAAAAAACAGAAAGAAAGGCAATTAACTGTTATTACACCTGTAGATATAATGAGTGTACACCAGTTGCATGAACCCAACAACTAAGGCTACAAAGACAAACACAAAAAAAAAAAGCCCACACAAACACATATCCAACCAATTAATCAATCAATCGGTGCTGCTAACTGCTAAATTTAGATCCACTCAATGAAACAGGACACTACACCATTCCATTCCACTACTGCCGGTGTATTTATAATCAAAACCAACATAGCGGTTTCCTATAATACACTATCTCAGATAATTTGGCTGTGGCCTCATAGAGGAAGGGTGTGCCTACAAATGTTGGAATAAACAGCACGGAGGGTATCGTCAGCTTCCACCGAGCTGTGATGATGTGGTATGAGGACACATTTCTGTTTGCCGGCCAAGTCGCTGGATGACAACTACAACTGTTCAAATCGAGGGGCGACCTGATCGGTGTCCCAGCTGGTAAATCCTGTCTGCGGTTGTGGGATAAGGATGTTCAGTGAGGCAAGAAGGCAGCTGGGGGCTGATCAGGCATCAGGACACATAAAATGTAGTTATTTTAATAGGACTACCAGCTTGGTGTGTCCTCTTGTAGACTCGGAGAAACAACTCACAGACTAAACACTCGCTTTTTTCTCCACCGTCCCAAAATGGTCCTGAAGGGAAAGCTAACCTTCCCCAAATCAAAATGCTGTTTATTCACTTCATCATCATCTGTAGTTGTGAGGTGAAAGTATTAGCATTCTGAGCATTTTCATTTACTTGTCATATTAAAATGCAGGCCATGTTTTATGTTCCTCTGAACAGAAACTGTTAGTCCTGCTGTGCGTTTAGCTGTTAGCTCTATTAGCTCATAGCTACATGGCTTTCGGCTACGTGAACGCTTAGCTCCCTAAGCCGAATAGACTCTGCTGCGCACCAGGTACTAACTATCTCTATTCCTGTCGATTTCAACATGGATTTATTGTTTCGTAGGTCTCATACTAAGAAGCGACACAGTGATAGTAAAAAGCATGAAAAGATGCACTCCATTGTAGACGGTGCTCGGTTCACTTTTTAATTTCCTGTTTAGCGTTAATAACACGTACAAAAATCCCTTTCGTGTCTGAGGGGGTCCACGGAAAAGATCTCTGTGTGTCTTTCACACATTTCAAAAACAACTTATTAATTCTAAGATTAATATTAAATATTTTGTTATAGGCTTCATTTAAAATTCGCACCAAGGTTCTAAAGAAAAGGAGACAAAATATAAAGTACCTTTTATTTGTGGAGTATATAATTCAAAATGTAATAAGAGATAGGCCTTTCCATGTAGCCATTTTATATAAACTATATATATTTACCAGTTTTACATCCTTATTTGGATATGACCTTTATCGGTAAATGCACACACACCAGCACACACTCAGAGGGACTGATTGAGAACTTGGTTGGTGTTTTAAACCAGAATAAGTTTGTGAGATACAAAAACTAATATAAGGGAATCTGTGTTTGAATCGAAAAAACATCAACACACATTAAATTAAAGTGCAAAATGCATAGTATGCAAATCGCACACTGTCTAATTGTAAGTATCGTCAGTGCTGTGACTAGAACATAGCATTACGCAACCAAAAATGAAAAAACATATTAGACGAGTACCTCTAATAAATAATAATAATAATGAAAACACTAATAATAATAATAATAAAATCTAGACATGTGCAGAGTTTCTGCATGTCGGAATAGCTGGGATCAACTTTCTGCTGTACAAACTGTATATCCCAGTGTGCAGTGCAGGAAAGGCTACCGTAACACTATCAGCAAACCCACTTCCTGCACATCAGACACACAGCGCAGAGTGTTGTAAACTCGATCTGAGAAAGCAGAGCAGAGAGCAAATGTACCGAACGGGACTCTATAAAGTTACAGTGAATCCAATTATGTCAGACCAACCCTTAACCTTTGAGTTTTGAGAGTTCAGAATGGCCGGTCTCTGTATAAACAGAAAAACAAGTTGAACAATAGCAGAGGATGCTTGCTGGTACACTCCTGTTTGCAGAACATGATAATTTTCCACAGTGACAACAAAGACAGACAGGCTTTCAAAGAAAGGACAATGTTTTTTAGATCTATTCAAAATGTAAAACAAATACAAATGAAACAAAATAAAATACTGTTCTTGCTTGGGGCGAAGTCATTTGTTCCTTGTGGCGTACAAAATGTGCGTGTAACCATAACTGTGTCATAGAAAGACATCAGATAGAGAGAATCAGAGTGATACAACATCCATTTTTGGCCAAGCATGCCAAGAGAAACAGAGTTCTGGCTCCACGATGTTGAAAGAAAGATGACGAAAGGAAAAGACAAATGGGGAACACGCCTGAGTTTTAAGGACATGTCTGATAATTTGGGAAATACACTTATTTTCTTTCTTGCTGAGAGTTGGATGAGAGCAATACCTCTCTCACATATATGAAATATGAAGCAACTACAAGCTTAGCTGAACAATAAGACTGAAAAATACTGTACTCAGTTACTGCCCGGAGTCTCCTCTAGTTTCCTGGCAAACTCACGGTAACAATCAGTCATTTTAACACTTGGCCCTAAATGTTTGTGTGGATTAAAACAACAGGACAGAACATGTTTAACTAAAGGTTTGTTGGGTTTATTCAGGGTCACTGGTAGGCAGACTTTGCCAGACTAGCTGTGTCCCGCCCTGTTTCCAATCCCTGTGCTATTAAGTTAACAGGTTGATGGCAGTAGCCTCATATTTAGTAAATACATGAGAATGGTTTTGATCATCTTATCTAGCAGATGTATTTAAAATGAGGTCACACCTGTGTTGGCAAAGTCATGTTTCATTATGGGTTATATCTATATCACATATTGTATATCTGATTTTTTTTCTTCTCGTCTTTCGCATAAGCAACCCACAAACATGAACAACTGGACTCCACGCCACGGAGTCCTGGAACTCGGCTCGACATAGAAGCTGACATCCAACAGTGAAATGTGGAGCCTGCCAGATATCTTTCCACTAGTCCGGGAAGCGAGAGCGCTGCAGGAGAAGGGGACAGAGAGGAGAGAGAGTGGAAGGGGACAACTAAGTGTACAAGTGCTGGAGCAAGTAGTGAATGAGGAGTGCCCCTTGGTTCTGGATTAGATGTCTGAGTGGGAGTAGAACCAGCTAAATTGATAGTGGGGAGTGATAGGGGAGAGAAACTGAGAAGAAGGGAGGAGAACAAGTGGGCATGTTGACAGGAGAGGCAGGGGGATGCCAGCGGGATGAATCACAATGCTAACTTGGTTCTGCTGGTCGAGCGCTTTTGGGTACAGTTAGTTCTGAACAACCTGCCTGCAAGGGTTCAGCTAACTACCAGAAAGCTGAAGTGGTCAAAAAACAGCCTTGGCTGCATCTTTGTGTCTGGAGTATGTGAAATTAAGTTGTTACATAGTCTGGGCAGGGTTAAAAGCTATTACAGAAAAGTGGGCTGGGGCTCGCTGGCTGCGAGCTGAGCTCTGGAAGCTCTGTGAGGTTGGTGTGGAATAAGTAGACTGTAACTGAGAAGTCTTACATCTCTCTGATAGAGTCGAGCACATGGCTATCACTGTCCCTGAGCTGCAGCCAAACACACCCTGAATCCAGACTGACAGAAGTACAGTCTCACACTCTGATGGACAAACACTATCACATTGCACGAACCGGATTAATCCACCTACTTAAACAGATAATGTGCATTATGAAACAGACACGTGACCCCTATTTCTGTTCCGTTTAATCCACTGTTTAAAGTGTCTAATTCAAGCATACATTTCTCCTTATAAAACAAAATGAGCACTCATACTTTCACACGGAACCCATTGGCTATTTGGGGCGAGGATCACAGAGTAACTCACGATATGAGACTGTCACGATACGTTGCCCATGTAGTGCTGGTTTAACAATCCAGTGATTCTACTATTGTTGAGAAATTGCAAGAAAATCATCTGCAATAAATATCCCGAAATACCCCTTAAAAGGCTAAAAGAAGGGATTGTGTATTTATTCACTACAACAACTGAGATGAGACAATGTACAAGAAATTGAAGTGCCTCTTTAACACACACACACACACACACACACACACACTAGTGGCAAATTGTCCATGTGAGTCATCATTCCCAATAGCCAAAAACTGGAAAAAGTCTCAGTTCTGCAGTTAAATTGTTTAAAGGAAGGCTACAACAATGCCTCACTACACTCTTAGGAAAGGAAGCCTCTGCAGCAGGTGATTAAAACCACCTAGAGCATCACTGGTACCCATTTACTGAGCAAAGGATACTGACAGTCACATCCCAGTCACAGCCTGTTCACCCTGCAGTCACCTGACAAAAGATACACAAGTAGTCGCTGCCGTACCACCAGACTACAGAGCAGCGTCTTTACTCAGACTCCTGAACTCATCAACACTCAGCCAAAATTTTTTTTTTTTTTTCTTACGCAGCATAAAGGAGGCACAACTCATATTTTGTTGAACCTTTGACAACTTCCTGAAGTGAGAACTAAAACAAAACAGGCAAAGAAAAAAGTGTGTCACACAGCAGGACGCTCTCTCCTACTGCTGCCTGCCTGGTCTGAGGATCAGAATATGCCTCAGCACCAGCCCTCCTGTAGCTAACTGACAAGATAAATGTTCTCCTCCTGACGTCAGGCAGCTCTAAAACTAAAAATGTGATTATTTCTACAACCCTTTAAAAAACATCAATTGTAATTGTAGTCATTTTTCAGCTGTTCAAAAAGACAAACACTTCTTGTTTGCTTGAATATGGAGATGCTGCAGAAACAGAAAGAAGGCCTCTTGAGGGACATTTACAGCATTTGTAACCACAATATTATTCACAAACCATTTCATCAGGGTATTTCCTGATAGCTGCTGCCATTAGAAAACATCACAACAGGAAATTAGACTTGTGAGGCTGAAATAAAATATTCAAATGACGCGCAATATGGGACTAACGGGAAATAAGGAAAACTTTGACTCATTTGGACTCATTATGTTTCTCATGGAGAGACAAGTGGTCTGACAAGAGGCACCAACATCAGACACAGTCGGAGCAGGGAAACGCAGTAAGGGTGTGAAAGCGTCAGACCGTTGGCCATTTTGCAGCCTACAGAGCTGCGATGACAGGCTGGTCGAGCCTTGAGCTGTAGGAGGACACTCAGCTGCTGCGCGGTCGCTTCCACTGAGGAGTTTGTTGTCTGTTAAGTCCAGAGGAAGGAAACGTGTTGCCTCCAACATAGAGAACAATTCAACTGAGTGCAATCTTTCAAGTATAATTAAGTTGAACGGTTTCTAATGAGGACTCTCTTTGCTGATTCTGACTACAGCCTCAAGAGAGACTAGTAACACCATCGTTTTCTATGTATATAGAGAACATCTGCTCAAGTACTGTACAATTTTGAGGTACTTTATTCCAGTATTATGTCCATGTTATCCTGCTTCGTACTTTTACTCCACCATTTATTTGACAGCTTTCTTTCCTGGTTACTTTTCATATTCAGATTATTGACACAAAATATAATCAACAACTGATAAATTATGACGTATTATTGTAGTATAATTATTATATGATTTAGCTACCATGCAGTACATAAAGTAGCTAAAATTAGTGTTGCTCACAAATTAATGCATCAATAGTTTTAAATAGTCTTAACGGTGATAGAGGTAATTACATTCACTACTAGTATCGTGTTTCAGTAAAAGTTTGAGGTATTTATACTTCAGTATTTCCATTTTCATGGATTTCAATACTATCTATAATAATACTTGTATCAAAGTATTTCTACATCGCGGTGTTGCTGCTTCTACTTTAGTACAAGATCAAAGATCTGCCAGTGTGTATAATATACCTTTGGTAAGTGTGTCTTCGTGGCCCCACCCTGCTTGTTGCCGGGGGACCGTGCGTGCTACCGCTGCTGCAGGTTTAATTATAAAGCATCACTGTCAAAGTCTTTCCATGCTACAAATTCTGCAGTATGTGTCTATTCTCAGAGTGACAGCAGAGAGAAAAATACGCTGCAGTTCAGTTTAATAAGGCACAGCGCAAAGTTAATGCTGTTGAACGGGTTCACCTGTCTTACTCTTCACTTGACATTGACACTTTGGGTCAAAGGTAATATCAGTGAGGAATGGCCACACACACAGTCACACACACACACACACACACACACACACACACACACTGCACTAGTACTACCAAGTTAACCATAACCTCTACATGCCTAACCCTGATCTCATCCTAACTCTAAACTTATCCCACTCTAACACATTAGCACACAAACAGCCAGTGGAAAGGGGTGAAACCTGACTGAGAGCCAGTGTTGATTTGCTATGTTGCCAATAACTGACCAGCCTATCTGTCAGTTAATTAAACTGAACCCGGTGCAGCCATCCTCTGGCAATAAATAGAACATGGGAGCACAAAACAGCTACTGCAACATGGGAGCTGCAGCCGCTCCTACAACCGACAGTCGCAGAGTTTAGACAGCGGTAAGAACGGTTTCGATTGTGTCTGCTGAAGCACCAACAAAACTCCACCTAAACTCTAAAATGAGCTCCACACGTCTGTATGCACACCCTCCTACGCTGACAATTGCACACGGGCCTGCAGTAAAAGAAGATGGCAGTAGACTTCGCAGTGTCAGAAACAGCAGGAGGCACCTGCTTTACAGTGTAATTTATTAAGGCCAGTGTCTATGATTGGATTTCTGCTAGATACCAATAGTGTAACCTGCTCCCACAGTTCGACATCCCAGGAGGGGGGGGGTGTGAAAACGTCTGCCTGCCGGCGCAGATCCTGTAGTCAACGCTACTCACGAGAGCCGCGCAACTCTCAGATTCACCGTCAGTAACGTGTTTGAAGAAAAATCTTCCCCCTTTTTCCAGCCAGCACACTGCAGATGTTAAGAGGCGATCGGCATTTTCTTGAGCTTCCACTTTTGATTTGTGGCTTAATAGACGAATTCCAGATCAAAGGTCATGACATGAGAAGCTGTGAGTTTAGCAGCCAAGAGAGTGACACATTGGTCCACGCGCACCAGAGAATTAATATCATTTCCTTTATTATTTTTTGTATATTTCTACCCATTTTCTTTCCAAGATGTTCGTGATCTCAGCTGAGGAGGAGCTACTGTGCTCGCCAACATAAATCTGATACCGCCTCCAGGTATTCAGGGGCACTTCTGTGCACTAGAGCTGCAATGATTCATTGGTTAGTCGTCAACTATTTTGCTAAGTGATCAATCCATTTGATAAAGTTCCAACTGCTTAAATGTGAATGTTCTAGTTTCTTTCATCGTCTGTAACAGCAAACTAAACATCTTTGAGGACGCTGAGGATCTTTGGGTTTGAGAGACACTCATGCACGTTCAACAGACCAATCATCAACTCCCTTCACCGTGAAATCAGAGTTGTAGAGTTGTAGCTCTACTGGGCAGCCGTGAACGCAGTCCCACTTCTGGGAAATCTTTAAAATAAAAACTACATCTTCATCTCACGTGGCAGCAGCCTGCCAACTATCTGTCCTCTGAGCACCCAGAAGTGGGGCGTTGGTCTCAAGTCTAGTCTCAAGTAGCCCCTCATGCCAGTGTTTATAGGCCTTATATTTGTATTTACACCCACTGGTCTTTATATAGTGCAATTAGGTAATCGCGCAGTCATTTTTGCAGTGGGAGGGGTCACTATCTGCCTTCATTTTTCCATGGAAGCTCATAGTATTCCGTTCATTGGAGCATGACGGAGCGTGAATACAAACTATACAACAGCTTCTAAACAGAGCGCCGCACCGATGGGTGCTTTGTAAACATTACAGCCTCATTTAGGAAAAAAGCGATTCAGACATTTATGTCACGGAAAGCGCAGAGTGGAAACTTTGGCCAGCATGCTCCATCCTGGTATGGGATCACAGCCCCTTTTCATTTTCACTAACGAAAGGTCGGCTCGAGCCACAGTGAGACTCTAACTCACTCTGCTGGGATGATGTCAAGAGGTCGCTCTGATCGTTTGAAAGATTCTCAGGTGCATTTCACACTCCCTCACCAACTCTCCCTTCTTGTGAGGGGAATGCAACACACCCCTTTTTCAGGAATATGAACATGTGCTGTGAGTGGAGGTTCAGCAGATTTGTGTTAAAGTAGGTCTGGGCGATATGGCGTTTAAATAATATTGTGATATTTTAATGTCTCGATATCTGGAAATCTCAAAATGCGAAAAAATTTAATTTAACACAACTATTTTTGTTGAAACACGTCGATATCGATATTATAAGGATGTCTATCGGTGCCTCGCAACTGTTAGAATAGGTAGAATAATCAAAAGGACATCGCTTTACTGTAATGCCGCCTTTAATCCCAGTAAAAGACAACACTTATGTCATATCACGATGTAACGATATCCAAAATCTAAGAGTCTCACATCAGGATCGCAATATAGTATCGATATCTTGCACAGCTTTTTCTAAAACAAAGAGTATTTGCTGCTACTCATGATAAAAACAATCCTGCAGTGCTCAGTAACCCCCCCCACCACCTCACCTGGTAGATGAGGACCTTGAAGTTGCGTCTCTTGAGCAGCTCGCTCTCGTTGCTCTCCAGCTTCTTGATCTGGCCCGCCTGCTTCTCCAGGTTGCTGCGCACTGTCTTGACGTTGACGCTGACCTTCCGTACCTTGTCCAGCATTTTGTTGACCGTGTTGGCCGTGCCGACGTGGTTCTTGGACAACTTCGTCAGCTCCCCTTGGATGCTCGACACTGACTTCTCCATGGCCTCCTGCCGGGCCTCGAGCCCGTTCTGGGTCTGCTGGATCTGGTCCACCACCCCGATGATCTTGTCTAGCAGAGACAGAACCATGACCCCGTTCATCTGCGCTTCGCTCTTGCCTCCGGGGCCGGTGGCCAGCACCAGGTCCACCTCCTCGGCAGGGTCATCGTCATCTACTGCCGGCTCGGTGGCAGCGCTCACCAGAGCTACCTCCTCGTCATCATAGGCCACTTCCTCCAGGGCTGCGTGCTCTTTTTTGACACCTGTATCCGCCATGGCTGTCAGCTCCCAACACACACGGTCTGCACTTTCACTACAGATAAAAATACACTGCTGAAAAACAACCTGCAGGAGCCACGCTGCACAGAAATCTCCTCCTAATTCTTTCTATTTTCTTTCAGACAACTTTCTTTTACCACTTGTTTGCTTCTTTCTAGTCTACTTCACACCTAAACTTTCTCTTCGCCCTCGCTCTCACACAGTGTCTCGCTCTCTCTGCCTCTGCTCTGGGATGCCAGCCAGCCAAGGGGAGTAGGGCCTCTCACAGCTGAGGCATGTGTGCCCTGACTCAAATGCCTCTGCTCCCTGTGAAACCACCCAGTCAAACTTTTCCCTTCTTACACCCGGCCCACGCCCCAGACTCCCCCCCTGGCTGCTGGGGCTCCACCCTTTTCTGTCCCCACAGGGCAGCAGCAGGTCTACAGACTCCACCTCTTATGGTGACATGACACACTCTGAAACAGGGAGAGGACCAGTACCATCAGTCCTGACCATCTCATAGTCTCTGAAATCATGGGAACTATGTACGAAACACAGGGTGATTTAATCAATTTTGCATGTCAACACTTATTTGTGTGTAACTGCTGCGGGAAATCCCTGCAATTTAAGCCACCAGATCGTTATTAGTCTCCTCCCTGTGATATTTGTGCTGACTTATGAAGACCATTTGAGCCGACTGCACAGCATCACCTTGATCATGCTAGTCCTTAAGAATTTAGACTTATTTTTGTCTGGCTTGAGACATGTTGATTGTTCCACAAAATTCATATGTGATTTGTGTTAGAAAGCAATCTTCCATGTTTTTTTTTTAAGGAAGATGGCACATTCATTTACACAAACTTTTATGTTCCCGTTTTATTTTGAAAGCTTTTAACGGAAGTATTGCTATGCTATTATGGCTAACTTGACTGATATGAACACACCCAAAAAAAAGAAAGAGACAAGAGTTATGAAAAAAGCTTTCTATATTAGAATTACTATCATTATTCATCAATAAATATGCTTACAAAGAGCTGTGCATATTGATATCAATACTAATTCAACTGATATTAGTATTATTTTGTGATGCTAGCTGGATGTTAACAGTGTTTTGCCACCTAGTGGCCACAAATTTAAACTACAACAGTACCAAACAAGCAATTCTGATAGCTGCTGTATTTTTGTTGTATGCAATTACTTCATTCAAATGTTATTGGAAAAAAAAAATTCTGTTGGATTTAATCAAAACATTTAGTTAATTTAACTCATATTGATGCTAGCCATCAGCAGAACTTGCTAGCTAGGTTAATTTTGCCGTCAGTGATGAACAAATTCAGATTGCACCTGATCAATTACATATTATATAGATCTTTTGACCACAGTTAAGAGAATAACTCTCTTACAGGGCCACAAAACAATGAAGCATTATTAGTGTAAGAAAATTAGCCAAGGTGATATTAGCATTCTGAGATTAAAATATTGAGAAAGACAAGGCTAAGATAGTTAGCTAAACCTTACTTGGAGGAATACGTTAGTCTGTAGCTTAGTGTCTTACTTTTTTCCGAAGAGCGGACAGGACAAATGTGTATTAGTCACTATTATACTGATAGTAGACATATGTGTGGCGCTACTGAGTGTTTGCTGCCCTCCTGTGGTCAAAAACAGGAACTACAACCTAACATATACGTCAAGTCTGCGTAAATGCAGCCATGACGGCAAATTTTGACTTCCGGTGAGACCTTCAAAGTACGATGACCATAATTGAGCGACAGAAATGACTAAATCTACAACTCCACATTACTCCATGTGGAAAAATAAATACTTGTATACAGATTATTATTAACATATACATAAATATCACGTTGTCATGTTTATCATGTAGCGTTTGTTAAAACATGTCAGGATAGACATAATGTTATCCAGTAGAAGCAATAAACTATGTAATATATTCGATATAGTTCTTCAGTAAATCTTACCTTTGTGAAAAATCGTTAGTCTTTCTCCAGCTACTTAGCCGCTTGGCAGTGATGGCCTCCAGGCGAGGGTCTTCATGGCTGACGAGGCGGCCCGTGGTAGCTAGCACCTGCTAGCAAGTTTGTACACAAGCAGTGATAGATAACTTTTATTTGATGGCTTAGCTGTCAAATAGTTAATGTCAGGTGTAGCTAGTCTATCTGACAGTATAAGTTTAAGTAACGTAAGTGATACACGGGCAAATTTAGAATCGGCCTGTAATTTAGTTTACGTCAATTAATGTCGTTCGAGTTGTCGCCCTCTAGCGGTCACGATCAGTAATTACAACTTCGCTCAATCAGCGTCAAGTCAGAAAAATCTAACGTGGCGCTACTTCCGGTTAAACCTTTAAAAAATAAAACGGACAACGTACAGCGTGTAATTACACACAGCGACCACCGGAGGGCAGTGTATACGCGTGCCGTGTTTAACTACGCATTCAAATTGCAGCCACAGTGTTTCTCTCTGTCTCTCTCTTCTCTTTTCATTTGTTACAGTCACATTTAAATAAATAAATAAATACATACAATAAAAAGAAGAAGAAAAAGGGCGACAGAGGGTAGAAAATGCATTTCTGGTTTTATAGGAGTTAGGACCAATTACACGACCGTCCAGAAGGGGGCGGTAATGCAACGTCAAGGGTGCTAACTGACGTAAAGCTTCACAGCAGACGAAGAAGAAGAAGAGGAGCCGTCTGCTTTAAACAAACCAGCGACCGACCAACCCATAACAAGCAGCAAAGAGGAAACTGAGAAGGAAAGCAGAGAGGGAGACACACACAATCTCCAACGTAACAGTAAGGGCTGTCACTCAGTTCAGAACTATGACTCAATGATACGGTAGTTGACACGATGAACGGTTGAAAGTATCTTAGCGTTTATTTATTTATTGCAGGCGAGGTTAAGTCAAATCGGACAACAGGTGCGCTTAGTTAGCGTCAACGCTAGCTCTCTTGTTAGCACTAACACTCTTTAAATGTCAAACCGAGCTCGGTTAGCTGTCATCTAAATTATCTAACTGACTTCCTAATGTCAGAAAACAACACTACAGTTAATATTCTTTTGTACAACGTTGTCTTTGTCGTTAAATTGTAAAGTAGACTTTAAACAAACGCTTGCTAATCTAACTAGCACCCGTCAACTGACGTTACAGTTATTATCTTATCGCTCATATTAGCTGATTAGCTAACCGTATCACTGTATTGCTTTGCTAACGTTACGTTATTATAGCGCGATGATGTTTGTTTTTTTGTGGATCGATGTCCGAGTTGCTCTGACAGCGACGTATTAATGTTGTCTGTCAGTAGCCATTAGCTGTTTGACATCAGCTTTGACAGGTGGAGCTGCGGTTGTCAGGGAGCGTCGCTGAACGACTTCATGTCGCTGCCTGGTGTGTGAATAGATGAGCTAAACACGAAATGTGTAATCGGTGAAGTTTTTTTTTTTTCTCCATGTTTCATGGTGTTTAATCTGCTATGCTGTGTTCAATCGATGAATTTGCACTTCCCGTTGATACAGTGTGAGTATCGAGGCTTACTAGAGCTGCAGGTCACATGCTACCTTGTAATCCACAGATAAGCTCTGTGTGGTCGGTTCACAGTTTGGAGGTTATGCTGCTTGGCTGCGAGATATTCTGAGAAAAAATCTCAACCTTTAATATCAAATTATAAACATTACAGATGCTGCAGACAGACAGCAGTCATTACTTACCTGTGCTTTGCATCTATGAAAGAAACTATAACCACCTGCCATGCCTCTATGTTGACATGGTACAGAGAAAACTGACCGTAACTGCATTCCTGCACTGATCATGAGATCAGCATGGGAGCAAGCTGAAATATTTTTTTCTCCTTTCATGTCTGGTCACATGTCAGCTTCTCACACTTGTGCTTAAACTCCCACACAAGTGTTACAGGCCCTCCCTCATTAGTGATCTTGACACTAATGTGAAATGCAGAGCTGAGAGTTGAATGTCGGACTTCTCACATCTGTTATGTGTTGCTGGAGTTTGTCTCCGAATGATTTTCCCCCTTTAAAATGAAGATCAAGTGTTCTTGTATTTGTCACTAATCGACTTTGTCAATGTTCAGTCTCTATAGGTTCTGGTTGATTTACGGGAGCTGAGCGCTCACATCCTTCGGCAACATGGGGGAACTCTTCAGAAGTGAAGAGATGACGCTGGCTCAGCTCTTCCTCCAGTCGGAAGCTGCCTACTGCTGTGTCAGTGAACTTGGAGAGATCGGGATGGTGCAGTTTCGTGATGTGAGTCCACTGTCACTCTGCTGTCCTCTGAGTCATGATTGCTCTATGTGTATTACCAACAGATGGCCATTTTCTACCCGCTGAAACTTGGTAAACTCTTAACCTAGTACCTAGCATCTCATCAGTCACATTGTTGAGAAAGTGCATGCCTGCTGCATCGTGTTCATCATGTGCTGCCAGCTGACCCCTCATTCCACACATGAGAAAACCCATTCCTGACAATCCCTGAGGGAAGCTTTGTGCTTGAATATAAGATGGGCTGTATCCTGGTCGTTCCATCTAATTTTACTCTGACTCCCTCCACTACTTAAAAATAACTCTGATATTGTCAAATGATTAAATGGCAAAATATCAGATTTACACTTAATTAAAAGAGTTTTTTGTTGACTTCGAAAGGACCTTTTTAGATGGGAGAGGAGTCGGTTGATTGCTATACAGAATTTGGCCATATCATTTAATTATTGAAATATAAATGTACGAATGTAAATGATGCACAGTTTTTATTTTAAGTGTATAAAGACATGTCTTTGAACACAACAGTCTGTTCTGTTGCTTGATCCTCACCTATGTTCCTTTTTTTCTTTCCAGCTAAATCCTGATGTGAATGTCTTCCAGCGAAAGTTTGTCAATGAAGTGCGACGTTGTGAGGAGATGGATCGCAAACTGAGTAAGTGAGCGTAGATATTCTGCGATGGAATTTAATGATGCTGCCACTCATTATCAAATCTTTAGCCTTTAAAGGACCCTACAAACAGAGATAGGGCCCTGAGGAGGATGTATCCACTGTTTTACTTTGTTATCTATCTTGCAGGATTTGTGGAAAAAGAAATAAAGAAGGCCAACATCCCAATAGTTGACACAGGAGAGAACCCCGAAGTCCCCTTCCCAAGAGACATGATCGACCTGGAGGTGACTGCTCTCTCTTTCTTTTAAAGATAAGCCGCAAGCTCTGTCGTCTGCTGCGGTCCTTTGCTGAACCTGTTGTACGTCTCCCCACAGGCCACGTTTGAGAAGCTTGAGAATGAGCTGAAGGAAATAAACACCAACCAAGAGGCCCTAAAGAAGAACTTCCTGGAACTGACTGAGCTCAAACACATCCTGCGTCGCACACAGCAGTTTTTTGATGAGGTCAGCTGGACTTGTGCACACTGTTTACAACCTTGTGGTGGCCTGAAAGAGAAGTGGGACTTTTTGCTTTATAGTTGTCTACTGCCACGCTTTTACAAGTTGAGAACATATAAATTTGTTTATATGCACTGGTAGGTTATTGTCAAACCAAAACTTATCTAATACAGATTCTCTTGATAAACCACCCGCACTGATCTCTCACCACACACACACACACACACACACTTACAAAGAAGCAGTTATTTCTGCTCGATTCGGCAAGAGGTGTTTAACTCGTGATCGTTTATAGATGCTCACATGGCCTTGGCCCATTCACACCAACTATTCACATTAATATCCTGTAATTCCACTGCTGCATAATACTTCACGCAGAATTTATTTATTAGCGGGAGCAAAGAACTTTGCGAAACATCAGTTCCACTTAATTGCCTTCACTAAAAAGTTTACAAGTTGCTGTTGGAATGAAATGAGGTGAATGATTTAGCCAAACCTGTAGCTGTTCAATCATTAACAGGCTGTTGTATCGTTCTCCTGCCCAGTTCTCAGCAGTCATGTAAATAAAATCTCTGAGATGTTTATAACAGCAGGTGTTCACAAGTATGTTCATACAGTATGTTAATGCAGTCCCAGTAATGATTACGCGCCATTATAGCTGATGATGTGTGACCTCACTCTCATGCAGATGGAGGATCCCAGTTTACTGGAGGAGTCATCGACCCTCATGGACCCCAATGAGCCCAACCGAGGGGCTCCTCTCAGACTGGGGTGAGTCTGCTTTTGTGGTCTTCCCCGATTCAGACAGATTAAGCTTTCCTGGAGAGTTCCATTCTGTGCACCTCAGCCATCTGTTTCTGAAACCGGAGTGTTATAACCAGCCAGTCGCCTCCCACACACCAGCTTACACAGGCAACAAAGGTCACCTAAAGCGGAAGTCTATCCAGAATCCAAATTCGCACATGTAATTCCTGTTTGCGGAGGCATTTCAGCAAATGTTGGCACCGTGATCAGCTTCTTAAAAAATAATCCCAAACAGAAAATGCGTGGCCAACCTGCTTTGTTTTTTTTCTGAAAGAAAATTGTTACAGAGGTTATTGATCTTTTATTTAGATTAAAGCAAAAATGAAGGTTGCTTAGCGTTCACATAAGCTAACAGAAACCAGATGGCAATACATCCCACACTGGTCTTGTAAGGTTTCTTTGACTTGTTGGCCAAAGCTTTAACTGTACTTCTTTTAATAGTTTTATCCAATATAACCAACAACAGTGGTGACAGAATGTTTCCATGTTATAGATTTGTGGCGGGAGTCATTGGCAGGGAACGTATTCCCACATTTGAGAGGATGCTGTGGAGAGTTTGCAGAGGAAATGTGTTCCTGAGGCAGGCTGACATTGAAGATCCTCTGGAGGACCCAACTTCGGTTAGCACTGTTTAATTAATAAAAGTTATGTTCGGCAGTCTTTGAAGTCTGAATGTTACAATAAATTGAGTAGAGAACTGAAGTGATTTCCTTTTTCAGTCCTAACTGTCTTTATGTTTCAACAGGGTGACCAGGTCCACAAGTCTGTCTTCATCATCTTCTTCCAGGGAGACCAACTGAAGAATCGTGTCAAGAAGATCTGTGAGGGGTAAGTGACTTTAGTGACTGTACAACATTTGTACAATTGTATGAAATGTTCTTGTCCAGCAGGTCCTCATCTGTGCTTCTACATCCGTCTTCAGGTTCAGAGCAACTTTGTACCCATGTCCAGAAACGCCTCAGGAGAGGAAAGAGATGCTAGCAGGTGTGAATGCACGCATTGAGGACCTGCAAATGGTAAACACACTTTAAGAGGAAACGCTTACACATTGATGACTCGTTAACAGCGAGTTGTTCAAAGATGCACTTGAACTGTTTAGTTCTCTTTTCTTTTTTTAATTGTTTCTGCTTCGTCAGGAAGAAATCTAACGGAAAGTGACGGTAGAGGAAATTTCATAAGGCCTGAGGACACCATCTGCTCTTTTACAGTTATTCTCGGCTTCCTGTCTCGTCTCAAAGCCGGATATTTTATCAGCAATTGATTGATGCATGTTTCACAAATGACAGCTCATTGGAAACAGAGCCGTGTGCTTCACTGGCCACTGATATGAATCATAGATAGTGACTGAGGGTGAGATGAATACTTAAACGACGTTTCAGAGCTGACAACCACCACAGTGGACTCATGGAGTCTGTCCTGTGACGGACTCTTTGTACTGCAAATTTACTAACTGCAAGTTAAACCTTTTGTCAACAGAAGCTTTCCATAGGAACAACACTGCTGTTATTGTCCCCACAGTGTTGACTTTCTCCCAGGTGAATTGTTGAAGCGCAAGGTAGAGCCCTGGGGAATCCCTCCCTCTTTAAGCTTGGCAAATAAGAGCTGTTCTCTAATTATTACCTCTGCCAAGAAGGTTATGTTTTCCCCTGTGTCTGTTCATAAGTAGGATGGATCTCAAATAGACCCATTAACTTTTGGTGTAGATCCGGATGAAGGGACAGATCCAGGATTATATTTTTTCTCACTGACTTTTAACATTGTGAGTTGGGTGTCTATATTTTCGTGTATTTATCAGGGAATAATGAAAAGGATTTTTTTGTTTACATTTTACAAACTAAACGATTAGTGGATGATAAAAATACTTTACTTTATTGTCACATATAATTACAAGTAATTACAGTGAAATTCTTATGTACCTTTGGTCATATGCATGCATAACATAATTATGTGATCATACGAGGACACGTCTGCTTATATGGGCGTTTTACATCATGTCACGCACTCTCGCATATCACAGAAATCCTATTTGTTCAAGTGTCATGCACTCAGATATTATAGGCTCATTGACAGCTGCAGCCACAGAAACGGCTCGCACGAGACAGATACTTGATATTCGATATGCGTCCTGTTTGACAAATCAGTTGGTATCCTCTCAAGGCCTTACATACGGGAATGAGGATCTCGGTGTTTGTGGATGCAGTGTTATGCTTGTCGCTACGTGGGCACGAGAGTTAAATGACAGAATGGCATGGATGCGGAAGAATGGCCGGCTATTTGGACATCATTCAGCTATGTGTGGGCCATTAAGCCTCTCGACAGCATGCAAGACTATGCCCGCAGGCAGACAGCACAGAGCTTAAATATCCTGCTATTTGCTGATCATGGGACTCGACTTTAAATGTGAGTCATACAGCGGCATACCTGAGAATATCCTATATCTCCACCGGGTAAACCTAAAGGCTTCACACAGCCGTTTCTATTCGGCATGTGACTCGGCTGATCAGGCCTTTAGATTTAGATTATTTTAGGATTCGTTGCTGCCATTTAGTTTTCTTGTTATTCTAGCCTTTTTCAATAGCATTTTGACTAAGAAGTTTGTCATTTCTAATCAAGAGAAAAATGACCTACCCTCCCTAAGATCGTCTTGTACTTCCCAAAAAAACAACAGGGTGAACCAAAATGGCAGGACTAGGTGTTGGCTCCCACAGCGGATATTTTTGGCTCCAGGACTGTAGCGATTAGGTTGCATAATGTCGGCTAGACATTTTTTTTAGAACCTGAAAAATGAGCTTCAAAATCTCTCTGTTGTCAAGACGGACAACAATAACTATGAGTTGAAGATAAACAACATAAGACAGACGACACAATATCAGAATCGAACAGCTATGCGATTATAGAATCATGAAGAACACTTCCAACACTCTGACCGCTCTACCCTTGTCTGCCCCCAAAGGTGCTAAACCAGACTGAGGATCACAGGCAGAGGGTCCTGCAGGCTGCAGCCAAGACAGTCAGAGTGTGGTTCATCAAGGTGAGGAAGATGAAGGCCATCTACCACACCCTCAACCTCTGCAACATTGACGTCACTCAGAAGTGTCTGATCGCTGAGGTGTGGTGTCCCGTCTCCGACCTGGACTCCATCCAGTTTGCCCTGCGCAGGGGGACGGTGAGTAACGGAGCACCAGGGAGTTTATGTTTATAGAAGATATGCACAATTTAGTAGTTCCAGCTTGTATTTTATCAACACAGTCACACAAGGTGCCATTTTTCTTCTCAGAAAGTAGACTGGTTCAAGTTTAAGGTTATGTATTGAATGTAGCAGAACCCGTTTGAAACGACTGTATATGTGGAAAAAGTATTAAATGGGCTTTTGTGGCGCCAGAGGGCGTTGTCTGTTATGCTGCTTCTTATCAGTGCTTGACGGTTGCTACTCGGCGCAACATTAGCCAAACTTAGAATAACACACTCGAATCTCCAACTAAACGTTTCAGCAATCAAGTTGCATTGTGGGTAATGGAGAGGCCAGGTTTGCAAAGGGACGAATAATGCCTGGAATAAAACGACGTTCTCCTATAACAATACACATTTTTTCAGGTTGACTGTGAATCTGACCATGTTGTGTGAGTGCTATGATAATATTCATTATAGATTTATCTGCTAGTTACTTTCACGATCAATCAAAAATGTTCCTTCAAAAATGTCTGAAAAATGAATGCATTAGAAGTAGATTGACTAATCGTTGCATCTCCAATTGTTAAAAAAAAAAAAAAAAAAAGATGGAGTGCTCTTTTTACTGGATATTTTGTTGTACACAGCAACAGAGACCTCAGCCTGTAAGGCATGAAACCGTCTCTACAATCAATTTATCTCTCGGCTGTGTTCATTCTGCGTATCTCGAAACACGAGGCCGTGGTGTACTGCATCAAGATCTTATCTGTGCCACCACTTCTATAATGTTGTCCTGGCAGGCTTTGTGAACTCTGCTCAGATAAATGAATTTAATACGTTTTATTAAATCAGATTTTAAAGAAGACAGTGGTATCAGACCAGATTTCCATTTCTGTAACGCTCTAGTAGTTCATGTCTGTGAAAGCGTATCTTGTGTTGCCTGACATTTAGGAGAAGAGCGGCTCCACTGTGCCTTCCATCCTCAACAGGATGCAGACCAAACAGACCCCACCCACCTATAACAAGACCAACAAGTTCACCTCGGGCTTCCAAAACATTGTGGACGCGTATGGAATTGGCAGCTACCGGGAGATTAACCCAGGTATGCATGTGTCACACCTTTTCTCAGTCAGACCATCAGTGTTCTCCTGCTTCTTTTACAGGTCCAGTGAGTTGGATTTAGTGGCATCTAGCAGTGTGGCAACCAACAAAGTACCCCGGCCTCTCCCTTGCCTAGCTTAAAACTAAAAAGACACAACACAACAGGCCCTCTCCAGAGCCGGTGTTTGATTTGTTTGTTCTCACGTTTCCTTTTTTGCCAATAGATCCTCTAAATCCCTCTTAATCCAACACACTGGACCTTTTCTGTTTACCCAGCTGCCTGTAATATTAAATTACAGTCACTTGTAGTTGCCTACTCTGCATCATCACCCATTATCACCTTGTTGGAACATGCCGTGTATCGTGACATGTTTCACTCACATGTTGTTTCACCTGCCACACCACCCTCCCCTCATGTGCTGCCTGCCTCCCCAACTCCTCGTCTCCAGCGCCATACACCATCATCACCTTCCCCTTCCTGTTCGCGGTTATGTTTGGCGACCTGGGCCACGGGACGCTCATGACCTGTGCTGCCCTGTACCTTGTGTTGAGAGAGAGCAGGCTGATGGCCCAGAAGAACGACAATGAGGTACGGATCCCATCATGGCCATCCCATCAGCCCCTATCACTGTTCCCAGAGTTGTACAGGGTTTAACGTTCATAATTGGAGAGATTTTTCAAGTTTTGAGAAGCCCGACTTATCTCTCCTTGATTGTCTTGCGGCAGATGTTCAGCATGGTGTTTGCAGGGCGTTACATCATCCTGCTGATGGGAGTCTTCTCAATCTACACTGGGATCATTTACAACGACTGTTTCTCCAAGTCGCTCAACTTGTTCGGCTCCGGCTGGAGTGTCAGGCCCATGTTTGACCCTCGAATAGGAGGCAACTGGACGTAAGTGTCATTGGCAATCACTGCCTGTCGCTTAAACCTATTGATCACTGGGGGTGTGTTGTAATTAAAGTCACAAAAAACAATCATCGTTCTCCTGTTTTTTAGGTTTGCAACTCTTGAAGGCAATAAAGTCTTGCAGTTGGACCCAGCATTAGATGGAGTGTTCAAAGGGCCGTACCCCATCGGCATCGATCCGGTAAATATATTTTTTGTAATCTGTGTTCTCTTGGTTGTTCGAGGTAGAAACGTACTTTTTAAAAATGTTTGTCATTTTCAGTTTGTCAGTGTCACTCACACCGCCTCCGACCATTTTGTTCCTCAGATATGGAACATTGCCACCAACAAGCTGACATTCCTGAACTCGTTCAAGATGAAGATGTCTGTTATCCTGGGAGTCATTCACATGCTGTTCGGAGTCAGTCTCAGTCTCTTCAACCACCTGTAAGATCTTCATCCCCATCATCATCACACTCGCCTTTCTTGATTTTCTTTCTCTTTGAGTTTGCCAAAGGATTGTCTGTGCGTCTCTGCAGGTACTTCAAGAAGCCTCTGAATATCTACTTGGGATTCATCCCAGAGATTGTCTTCATGTCCAGTCTGTTTGGATACCTAGTCATTCTGATCTTCTATAAATGGCTCTCATACGATGCAAGCACCTCCAGGGATGCTCCCAGCCTCCTCATCGCCTTTATCAACATGTTCCTCTTCAACTATAACGACCCCACTAACAAAGCGCTTTACAGAGGACAGGTTAGATACCCTCATCCATCCTTTTGTCCTGAAATGAATCCAGACAACATGATTATCCTTCTCTAATGTTTTTCTTTCTCTCTTCTACCCCAAATATGTAGATGGGCATACAATCACTCTTGGTGGTAATCGCCTTGGCTTGTGTTCCCTGTATGCTAATAGTGAAAACTCTTGTTCTGCGGAGACAGCATTTGTGGAGGAAAAACCTGGTAAGATGAAGTAGACTTACATTACTTATTGTACCCCAGTTAAAAGCACAATAATTAATTAGTCATCCCTTTTTAATTTTGTTGATTTGCCCATCTTCTATGACAGGGTACACAGAACTTTGGAGGGATCAGGGTGGGCAACGGGCCCACGGAGGATGAGGCTGAAATCATTCAGCATGACCAGCTCTCGCAGCACTCCGAGGAGGAGCCTGAGGTAAAAGAGAACCAGGAGAATAGGATCTACATGTATCTTTGAATAATTCAGTCACTCAGCCCCGGTTGGAAACAGAGAGCTCATCTTTCCATTTCCCTTGTGGGCTAATAAAAGCATTAAATATAGATGAAGGTCCGGTGATTCAAACAGGTTTAACAGGCTGCCACGTGAAGATTATTGTAAAACGCTGTTGAGAGATTCAATTCAGATCTCTTGCTCGTAAGCTGCTTGTAAATATAAAGAATATGCCAGCTGGTTGTTCTGTTGTACATCATGAAGAGCTTTAAAACTACCAGGAAACAGATTGCGCTGAATTGTGTGAGTTGTTTTATGTTTTGTCAGACAAAACTGGTATTTTCCCCTGATTTGATCCTAAAATGCCCTGAATGCACTTGTGTTGCAGAGTGTTGTCATCCTGTAATGTTGTTTTTGCCCTCTTTCCTTTTTAAGAGGAACTCCTTTCTCTCCTTACTTTTCTTTTTACTGATGTCTTTCACTGTCTTGTCTGTCTGTCTGAATTTATGTGTGTGTGTGTGTGTTGTCAATAACCAAGCGTTGCCTTTTGTCACCTGCTGTCAAGGCCCGCGAGGAGGAAGAGGTAGGACAGGAGCTCACGCTGCACCTCCACCCATCAACATATCCCGTGCATGTTCTAGAATTTCTGTCCCTTCCCGCCCCTCGCTTTGTTGTTGATGTACACTGTAAACCATTGCCTGCTGCTCTTAGCTGTGTCTGTCTGTCTGTGTGTGCGTGCGTGTGTGTGTAAGTGGTAGTCGGTGTTTTCCAGGAGTCACGTGTTGAAACATGGGTTGCAGGGATTCCTCAAGCTGTGGGCGCCAGTAGGGCCGGTGTTTCCTTATAGTTGCGGCGTTGTGCATGTAGGCATCAGTGGGGCAGCTAATTCTTTGGGTTCACAGGGTCCTAAGACGACGATGCCCCCTCTTCTAATTTATTGGTGTCTGCTGATCTCCAGTGGCTAAAGGGCTTTCCTGTCACTTACCTGAGCAATCATGCACACACACCTAACCCACGTTCCTCCGGTGTGGACCTCAGGACTGGTTGTAGAGGGGTCGTTTCTAGAGGTTCATGCTGACATGTGGTTACATGTTGATGCTATATTTCTGTCCAACAGTTTAACTTTGGGGATATGGCAGTGCATCAGGCGATCCACACCATCGAGTACTGCCTGGGCTGCATCTCCAACACTGCTTCCTATCTCCGGCTGTGGGCCCTCAGTCTGGCTCATGCACGTATGTCACACTTGTGTCATTGAGGCTTGCCTACAAATTACTACAGCAGCTTATTATGAGAAATAGACATACACTCAAATGAAATGCAGGGCCTCTCAAATCTGTGTGCTTTCTTTGTCCTGTGCACAGAGCTGTCAGAGGTGCTGTGGTCCATGGTGATGCACATCGGCCTTTCCTCCAGAAGCTTGGGAGGCTTTTTCCTTCTGGCCATAGTCTTTTACTTCTTCGCTGTTCTCACAGTTGCCATTCTTCTTATTATGGAAGGCCTGTCAGCCTTCTTGCATGCACTGCGACTGCACTGGTAAGTTGTGTAATTGTTTGTATATTGCACTTGTTTCTTGGTATGTATGTTTTTATCAGTTGAGATTATTATATTTAGTTTTTTAATGGTTTGAAAGGGCATTGATTCAACTATTTTTGAACCTATGGTTAAGTTGGACAGTTCAGACGTTTTATACATAGTAAGCATTAAAACTGAGCAAAACTAAGATCCTGTACACTGGATTTACTATTTATTAAAGAGGACTTCACTTGGGCCAAAGGACAGTATTGTTAACCACAGAGCTATAGCTCCATCTGCAGGCTAGTTTTTAACTTAACAGTTTCTCAGAAGACTATCCCAGGCTGCGTCGAAACAGGGATGAGAGGATACTCTCTCTGTTGGTAATTTTAGACAGTAGATGACCATTTGAGCCTCATGTCTTTCAACTTAAAGAACCAGGACCAGCTTCTTTGTATTAAATAGGTAAAATGATTATTTAAGCGACAAGTAAGAGTAAGAGTAAGAGTTGAACACAGGTCCTGGCTGTAAAAATGGTATCAGAGGGAGGAATTGGTTTGTATCGAAAGGTGCACTAACTTTTTTTTCTCTCTGAGGGCCTAAACTGAAACTTAATAATGGGCCATGAGCCAAAGGGCAAAAAGCTTTTGTATTGTATTGTAAAGATGCAAAATGATACTTGGATCACAAGTTTCCTTAATTGACTGACTTCCAGCACAGTGTCACTCTGTCTGCCATGCTCCATATTATAAAAAACTTATTTAGAATAAGCAATCCTTTATATTTTGTTAGTTTTTTTTTTTTTTTTTACCTCATTATAAAACCGGACAAACATACAAACATTATAATCCCAACAAATTACGTAACGACACGCTCACATCATCAGGGTGTGTCTGACTGTCAACAATGGTGTGTCCCACTTAGAAGTTCCCCCACTCTCTTTCCTGGCCTGTGGCCTTGAACATGTCTGGCAGCAGTTGGTGTGCAGACACAGTGCGTTTCTCCTGCATGTGTGGTCTGCAGAGCAGTCTGCGACTCTTCTGTTGTCCCCTCATTAATGTCTTTGTCTGGCCTTGCTGAATGTCATCCTAGCTTTTTAATCCACTGGTACATTTCCAGGGCATGCCTGTGTTGCATCCACGCTTCTCTATAATTACCCTTTACACAGGAATGCTGGGTGACTCAGCTTTCACTAAATGGCCCTCAGGGACTTTCAGGTGCAGTACATTGTATGCAGAGAAGCTTATATAAAACACCAATTATAATATTTATTTTTAGTTTGTTTGCCAGAGTAGAGGTGGTATTATTCTGTCCAGAGATTTTCTATGCGATACCCCGGACTCCTTAACCATTGAATACTAAGTACATGTAGAAACATATACTTTCTAGTCCTACTAAAGCAGTAAGATAATGTTTATAATTGCATAAAAGAATCTAAGTTTATCAATGGGTTTAAGATCAAATGTGGCCGGTGAATTCTGTGGTTAATTCAACACAAAACGGTAGATATCATGACGTTTTAACACCAAAAGCAACATTTTTGGATCTGTTTTTGCAGAGAATTTGCAGAAATTTGCAGGGAACATTAACAGTTTTAATACGACAATCCCTCCTCGTCTGATTTCCTACAACCCGACAGACTATGGAATGGCAGGTATCCGTGGCTCCTCAGTTAAAAGGTCACCCAGCCGTCATTTAGCATTGGCCTTTTTAAAAATAGAGGCTGATCATTTTCCAGAAGGAAAGAAGCTTAGGTGTCTGGCCCCAGGACCCGGGTCCAGGAGCAGAGATGTAGACATGAGCCGGTGTAGTTGGGTTCAGACTGTGGAATGAAGAGCATGGGTCAACAGTCTCAATTGCCCTGCTCAGCTCAACAGCCAATCACCACTGTGTGCCCATGTTATTGTAAGAGACGCTTCCTGGTCATTGTTTTTCTAATGGGATCTTTATTTTTTGTGCAGGGTGGAGTTTCAAAACAAGTTTTACTTAGGCCAGGGCTTCAAATTCCTCCCCTTCACCTTCGAAAGCATCCTGGATGGGAGGTTTGAGGAATGAGATCTGACCGCTTCTCCTCTTCTCTTAATGTCACTTATCTCTTGATAATCTGTGTGGTGTTGAATAGTGATTTTTGCATGTGATGCAGTTTCCCGGGTGTCACCACATCTACAAGAGGGGACACTCCCAAAAGATTTTCTGTCCGACTGCCATTTGTTATAAACTTCTAATCACTTATTAGAATTGGTAACAAAACGTGAAACATTTGCTCAGAAATTACTATTCATTCATTCATTCCTGTGAGAAAAATAGCATAATTTGTTATTTGTGTTGTCTTAGTTTTTGTTGTTTCTGTGTTTTATTTAGTTAAATATTATTTATGCAAATTGTTCCTTTATAAAAACCTGCATTGTTTTCTATGTGGCAGTGTTGCACTACCAGTCATAAATACGTTCTGTGATGAGCAGATGTCTTGACTGATTATGTGGACAGAAGCTTATTCAACGTGAAGTGATTCTTGTCTGTCTTTTCCACGTTGTATCAAGATTATCTCTTTCTCTCTGCATTGGCATTGTTCTTCAGCAATGATCAGCATCTTGTGCACCGAGCACCTCTTTGATTTCAGAAACACCTACTTTGCCTCTATTACACTGCAAACTGACCTCACACACTGAGCTGTAAAGGGAATAAAATTAAACTAGCATCACGATGTCAGTGGAGATGAAGTGAATGTTTAATCGCATGCTCTAACATTGCCACAAGGGGGCGTCCCTGTGTTCACTGACCTGTTCAGTATTGATCTAGAGCACATTGAGCATGAAGAGGAATCTGAAGGTGGAAGTTGTGTAACAATCCAACATACTCAATTGGGTAAACTGTCAGTCTTGCTGAAGTTTTTGTTCCTCATGCTGATTTCAGTTGTATGTTAAAGTAAAAAAAAAAAAATGTCATTGTGTCACAGAAGGGAGTAAGAACAGCATACAGCAAACATATTCAAGTAGAGTTCATTCCTCAAATCATTTAACAACCACATTAATTGTGCATCTCTGTCTCAATAAATTGGAAAGAGCTGGATCAAGTTGTTGTTTTTGTTTTGTCTTCTCATGCTTTTTATTTGCTTAATATACAGCAGTGATTGAAAAAGTATTCAAAATCTTTACACTGTACAAGTATTATTAACAAAACTTGCGTGGAATATGAAAAGTAAAAATGCTCATAATACTTATACAATTGAGTCCTAAAATATAAGAAGTGGAATTTTCAAAAAAAACCTCAAGGACTCATCATATTTAATGAACTGGTCATGTATTTTAGACTATATGTACGCTTAATCTGCAAAACGGTAACATAAGGTGTTCACTTTTGTGTCTTTAAATAACAACAGAACTTGAAGAAATGTATTTAATCAGTTTGCACCACTGATCTGTAGGGCGGGCAACAAATCATATAAGTGCAAAAACTATTTTAAATCCATTTTTAAATAAAAAAGAAAATAGCTGTACCACAGTTAGACATCGTCAGTCCAGCAGATTTGGTTGTTAGTGTGCTGTAGCACCTCTTGATGGTGCTGTAGAGTCAGTTCCATCAGAAATGAGTGCTGTGGTTTTTGTCCCGTTATAATTTTGAGCACTTGTAGTCGCCTGTGACAGATGAATTGTTATCATTTCTTCCTCGAGTGCTGCAGAGCTTTGTGCCTGATATAGGATACCAGGCATTTATTTTGGCAAACATAAAGGAAATTACCCATAAGGATTTTTACTGCACTGTAAATAAATGTACTGTGATGTATTTTGTGAATAATGGGCCTTTTCTTTAACACGTCACTTATCATTGAGTAATCGTCTGGGTTCCCTCAGTCTAGCCGTCTACAGGCAATTATGTTATAATGAGTCTAAACAGAAGTATCCACTCGGGCCTCCACCCAAGAAAACATTTAGCGTTACACAATATTTCATTATACGTCAATCATAAGTGATGTAAGAAGTAGTCAGGTCTTGTACGCAAGTAAAAGTAGCAATACCACAGTGTAGAAATAATCTTCTACAAGAGAGTCATGGATTAAAAAGTAACAAAAGTAAACATTCTCATTATGCACAAAGGCCCATTTTAAAATAAAGTTTATAATATTATTGGATTAGAGTTATTGATGCATGTACATCATTTTAATAATGCCTCCGATAATAACTTGATATTCAGTATTAAACGTGCACTATGCAGTTTTGGGGGAGACATTTTAATCAGAAGAGAAAAATATTTTCTCTACGATTTTTACAGTTGAATAAACTAAACTGTCCTCAATGAACTAAACAATTCAATAATGTTTTACTTTGTTTATATTTATTGTACCTGGACCATGGATTCAAGATATCTCGTCCAAGTCTCATGTAATATTTTTCTTGGAACAGTCAAGTCAAGTCGAGTGACTTCTGCCCCACTTAAAATACTGCAGTCTTACCTGATGTATCTCGCCCTTTTAAAGAGAAAAGAGTAAGAATTTGTGCCTTTAATGATATTATTGGTCAATATATCTCACCTAGTATAACAGTGAATTGAAATTGTATTAGGATTATTGATAATCAGTGAAATAAAGGTAATCAAACTAAAATAAACATCATGAAAATGTATATATTTCTTGATTCTTTTGCCATGAAAAAAATAATTCCATCACTTTCAAAGACTCACAAGTGTTTTCTGAGGACAGCTTGAGTTTGTATTTTTACCATAACATTGTAAATGTGAACTTTTTGGGTATACATCTATTTTCCAAAATGACATTTTGCACCTTTAAAACACTGTAAAGTTTATCGAACCACCACCAACTCCACCTGTGGTCCATATTCTCATCTTAAAATATTACAATGATACATAATAATGTATTTGTTGATTATATTTTGTATTATTTATAATGAATCATTCATCTTTAGTAACTACTTACAAGTGTGAAGTGTAATCATTGCCTCTGAAATGTAGCGGAGTAGAAAATATAAATACTTACGTTAAGTACAAGTATCTAAATATTGAACAAAAGTACTTGAGTATATGTGCCACCATTGTTATTCAACCCAACAAAAATTTTAAAGTGTGCTATAAAAGGTTTTTTGAGGCGCCAACATAAAGTCGAAAACAGCGTCTCATCCTCGCAGCACCTTGGGAGGCCTCACTATAAAAAACAGCCACTCTGAGACGAGGAACATCATGTTCTCTTTCCTGTGTATTTTTTCAATGGAGATTGCTGCCATTAGCCACAACAGCCCAGTAAGTAATATTAGAGCTCTTTATTTATCTTGCAATTTTTTTTTTTGGGTCAAGCTCATTTAATTTGATATTTCCCAGCGTGTCATGTATAACCAGGGGTGAGAGCACGCTTGCGTAAGAGCCCCAGAAATCCTGCTGTGTTTACACTTCCAGGGATTTTTACTCTGCACTCTGAAAGCATGAACCCCAATGAGACCGAGATTATTATTTTGCTCCTCGATCTAAGGCAAACAGTAAGTGCACTTTAGTTTGGCAGAAAAGTGTCTTGAAGGAATGTTGTGTGTCTTGTAAGGTTATAGTAGATTTTTCTTTGGGATAACAGAGATGCTTTTGCAGCTGCTGTAGTGCTGTGAGCGTTGGTGTCCTCTTGATCCAAGCACTGAAGAAAACAGTTTGGGATGTTGCATTACCAAATTAGAAACAGCTACACCAATGCTAACTATTGATCCAGAAATAACTAATGTTTAATTGTAATTATAACTTACACAATACCTCTAATACTAATCTAATAATACTGTCATTAGTTTCATACTACATGTTTAAAGGACCAGTGTGTGGGATTTAGTGGCATCTAGCGGTGAAGCTGCAGATTGCGTAAAACAAAATCAACTCACCCTGCCCACGGTGACAGCTTTAAAGGTGCAATATGTAAGACTTGACAGGTACCTGCTGCTAACTTTAGCTACGATTAGCTACTTAGCTCAGTTAGCTGTTCAGCTAGCAATCCAGACTGGGAGTTTGGGGTGAAACAGGGGAGTGTTGGTGTCCAGCACAGGAGCTTTTGACCACGAGGGGACGGGGCTAGCTAGTTAGCATGCTAACAAAAATGTCAAAATTCCTCACATTCTGTCAATAATTTCAGTTAATTCTTGAATGTTTTCCACTAAACTTCAGAAATCCTTCTCCACAGCCAGTGTTTGGTTTTGTCCATTCAGGGCCACTGTGGAAACATGGTGGTGCAGCAAGAAGCCGCTCCCTCCGTAGATATAAAAATCTCATTCTACGACAATGAAAACACAATCACTAGTTTAAGGTGATCATGCACTACACTAATTAAAACATAATTATGAATTGTTTCTGTCATTAGAGCCTCATTAATCCTACACACTGGACCTTTAATGATCCATGTAATCTTTCTTCGCCCTATTCTTGCTGACACGACATCGAGCTTCTTTCACATCTCTGTGGGATGACAGACTGATGAGGAGGATTTTTCCTTTAAGGCACCGTGCACTCCGCAGCTGCAGAATAATATTGATGTTCTTTTGGTCCTCTTCGGTTTTCCACCCACACACATTTTCATGCCCAGCGTTAAACTTCCAGACAAACAAACGGTGATTATCAAAGACGAGCTCACATCACATGCCACTGCGCTGTTGTCATGGAAGAAACTGTGTCTTTTATGCAACACTGCACTATGTTTGACACAGATTATCAAAGAGCAGGGTAAGAACAGATAAAAAGTCATTTATGAAAATATGATTCTCAGTGTAAAAAGGGCGGAGACATCTTATCCTCACAATATTTCAAAGGTCCTGATCTCACTTGACATTCATCTGCAGCCCAGTAAAAAATAAGGCCTGTCATGTGGTGAGGACAGGCTGTCACATCAGGAAGTCTGTATTTGACTGACAGAGTGTAAAACTGTTTGTGCAGACTTGACTGACAGGCAGGTCCATTAAGCTAATAGAAGGCCCAGGTGAATCTGGGAGAGCGGAAGCCGCTCTGTACTCAAAGGGCCTGTACCTTTCCACACTACTGGGATTTTATTACCAGGTCTCTAGATAACATTGTTCCTCAAACAGCCTTCCATGACCCGTCTGACCTCCAGCTATTGTTTCCAGGCTCTTTTTTCACACACTGATTTGGCCGATTACACCAGGAAGCTTCAAGACAATATGAAAATTTTGACAGGAATGACAAAGTTGAGCGCACACTCACGCACAAACATGCACACGTCTCTGTACCTCTGTAGAAGACAGTTACATAACACAAAAAGCCAGCAGAGCAGAAAAAATGGGGAGAAAGAAAGAAAACAAGTAATCACACAAAAAAGATATGACAGTTGACTTTTCGACTCATTAGTCGAGCCCAGGCTCCAGGAAAAACCTTGAAAAATATTCCTGGAGGCCAGTTCCACTGAAAAGTCACCGAATTCTAGAGCTTGTTTTTCATTGTGTCAAAATCTTTAACCGCACCTGAAGAACTCATAATACCGACGCATCAACAAGTGGCAGCTCACCCACGCTGCCAACACAGATTAACTTATGTTGCTGCCAGAAAGAGCCTTATTACAGATACAAGAATTTCTTGAGAACAAGTCATCACAATCAGACGATCATCACTCACCTGCCTCTGACAGCCAAGCATGTTTTCTAAATTAAAGGAGAGTCATCCAGTAGAATAAACAAAGCCATGCAATCGAGGTGGCTCATGGGATGGGAGTGACAGTCTGCTGGTTGATTCATCAGTCTGGTCCAGGCTGAAATATCTCCACAGCTATTTGAGGGATTGTCATGTTACTTTGTATAGACATTCATGGTTACCAGATGATAAATCCTTGTGGCTTTTCCTTTAGTGCCACCATCAGGATTTTTGTGAAACACTGAGCGGAGCGGCATGAAATTTTGTACACATTCATGTCTCCCTCGGGATGAATTGTAAATCTGATCCGCTTTTCATCGAGTGCCTTCGTGATGTAACAATTTCCATTTTTCCAATACTTTAGTTAATGACATTCTCGTCAGCCTCAGCTGTAATTTGGTTAAGTGCTTATTAGGAAATGTTTGCACACTTACTAAAGCTATATTTGTGCAAGATACATCTGTGAGCTTCGCAAGTCTGCACGTCTGAAGGGATGTTGCACCGTCCGACACGTGTAGTGAGTGTTTGCCTGTCCCTGCCCATCCGACATTCATGCAGGTGCGGACTGGTGGAGAAAAAACGAGAACCTTAAGGAGCTGCTGGTGGCCGAAGTGAGGAGTGCTGTTTTGTGAGCAATACGCATGGAGTATAAAAGCTTCAAATTCACGATTCTGCGTCACCTCCTGTCTGTGCAATGGTTAGTGTGGAAAGCTTGGGTGAAGCTTGAGTAGGTGAACATGGTTACACCTGCTAAACATCAATATTTCACATTGTGAACATATTTTCATGCAGCCTCACAGAGCGGCAGCATGGCTGTAAAGTCCCATTTAATGCTGTAATGAATCCTAAACTTTTCAGCAAAACAGCACATTTACCTGTCGAAGATTTGATTGTTTAACATCTTTCCAAAACGATATGATTTGTGTCAGGAATGTGTCGTTTTTGATGGTGAAATGTGAGCCGTCGTGATGTTAAAAGAAGAGTTCTGTGTTGATTATTACATTATTTTATAAAAAAAACCAACAAATATGGACATAGTGATAAATGAAGAAAAAGAGGGAGAAAAACCTATTATCCTATCCTTGACGTAAAGCACGTGCCTTGATGCTTAAAGTAGTTACTTGCCCGTGTGATTGTGTGTGTGTGCTCCAAATAACTCCCTAATCCGGTACTGTAGTAAACAAGGAGAGCGCTGTGGGTTGAAAATCAAGAGCTCGAAAAGATCCAGACCACCAGAATCTGTTCCTCGTCAGTCTGAAAACCTGGACTCCCTCCCAAGATTGTAGCCAATCAGCGGACACAGTTCACTGAGGGTACTCGGGCCGCTGTGTGTGTGTGTGTGTGTGTGTGTAAACTACAATTTAAGTACATGTGAGTGGCCATTCGTGTTCACCGCGTCCTTCAAATCCAAACAACAGAACTGCCAGTGTTTTTGTTTTCTCTCCATGAGCTTACCCGCAATGAAATTGAGCCTTTTTTAGGATTAATTTAGCAGCGTCCCTTATTTCGGTTCCTCACACAGCGCTCGAGTTGAAAAGTTCTCTCCGAGCTGAGTGTGTCTATTGTGTGGCTTTTGTGAGTATGATGTGTGCCAGTAGTGCCCCCATGTCAATGGAGGTTGTAGTCACCGCAGACAGAGGAAAACAGGCGGCAGCATCAGGTCGTGCTGCTCTTTGTTGAGAATGCTTTTGTTGTTCTTTGACCGTTTCCAGGGACAGAATAAATAGCTCTGCTTAACCAAAGGCATTTGCCTCCCTCGCAGCTCTGAACGCACCACCATGAGAAACGTATTACCGGCGGTTACGAGTGTTTTGCCTCTCCTGGAAACGCTCTCCCTTACTTTCTGTTTTTCTTTCGCAAGCATTGTTGGGACACGTGAAAGAAATGTTCTCCATCATTTGGCCGGGTCAACACCGGGGAATCACACAGGGAGAATTTCAGCCAGGCTTTGATTTGCCATGGTTGGTCTTATCTCTACGAAAGACCACAGCGTTTTGGGGATTAGGAGACAGAATCTCAGGTAAATGTGAGGATTTGTTTCTTGTTTTCATCCTCTTAAGGTCGACTTACACCAGCTACTGATATCCGTCAGCATCGAGAGGCCGTAGTCCCTGAATTTATTGTTGGCTTTATGTGGATCGTTTAAAGATCATAAGGTTGGCATCAAGGTCGGCGCTGGAATGTAGCGGGAGGTCAGAGTGTCGAGGATGTCAGCTGAGCGGATAACTAAAGGGATGAAATATTTCTTTATTACTAGCCATACATCATCATTATCAGCTTATATGGCAACATTTCTAAAGGGCAGAAGAGTTGAAAATAAATGATTAACAGAGCTGGAGAGGGAGGCTGGTGCAGGTTTTCCAAAACCCTGGAGGATAGAATTTTATTTTTTTTTTTCCGATCCCCTACACACTCACACAGGGTGTTCTCTGACATCAGTGTACTTCATAACAGCGGTATAATCAGGAACATAAGCGTGAAGGAATTTCCACATTATATAAGGTGCAAGGGGAACTACTTCTGAGAAAGCTGGTGTACTGAGGAGATCTAGAGATAGTCCAATTGAGAGAGACAGGGAGGGCGAAAAACATGGCAGCCAGAGGAGATACAGACAGGCACCCGAAGCAGAGGGTCAGGCCAGATGGAGAGTGAGGAGCTGGGAACACTTCATTTATGTTTAACTAGGGATGGAAACAGGCCAGTCGTGGAGGCAGCGGGTTGGCCTAGAACATAAGAATGGGATGAATACAAAAGGGCACTCCAGTAGTAGGACATCTAATTATATACACATGTGTACTGGCCTCTGTATAACTGGTTAGAATACAAAGACTGATCCAGTTCAGGCATCATGAAAGGGTCAAACTGTTTGGGACGAAGTGCCACACACAGTTAGAAAAGGCAGATCAAGGGGTGAAATATCGCAGAGCACCACGAAGCACCACACCACATGTGTGACACGAAATACCCAAAGTGCTTTTAACTGCATGATGAAGAGAAAGATTAGGACTCAGCAGCCAGGCTAGCAGTGCTGTGAGGCCATGCATTGCTGTAAATGCTAATATCATCATGCTGACAAGTACCAGCCTCTGAAAGACAGTTTTACAGAGTAGACAAAACGTGTGTTTACATGTGATGCACAAGGACCCAAAGAGCCTTTTGCCCCATTGGCTCACGCTGGGAAAGAAGCAGCTGTAAAATGGTGGATATCCTTTTTTTTCACACTCGTTTCACCGCCGTAATTTGATACTTTCTTCCTCATAACATTTGGAGAGTCCACAAAAAATCAATTTATCCCTTTTCAAGGAAGAGACGTAAACCGGCTCAGCTAGCAGAAGTTTCTTTTTTGGAGATTTTTTTCTGGCCTAGAGCAGCTTTTGTAAGAGTGAACTGGACTCCGTCTGATGCTGCATGCAACCCTCATTTTACAGCCATGGCTCAATGTGACTATGCTGATGTTAAAGAACAAAATGTTACTTTCTGGATAATGATAGCTGATTGTTGAGTTTCATCTTCAGGTCGTCAATTTCTGACAACCTGAGCGACCAAGCCGAAGCATCAGTAATTGAAGACCTCGGGATGATCGGAGAGTTACATTTTGTTGCTCTACTGAGAGGAAAAGTCAGGGTGTCACCAAGGTCATTCGGATTCATCCCCTGAGCACCGCGGGTATCTCTACTGTCGGAATCCATCAAACAATTGTCAAGATGCCAAGCCAAGATGTAAATATATTTCAGTCTGGAACAAAATGGCAGACTGACACTGCCAACTTTAGATCAATGACGCCAGAGACGTTAAACATACGGAAAGCCGCAGGTTCTCTGACGTAAGACATGCAAAATCCCTTTCTGTAGCTCTCTGTGCTGCCATTGTTGCGTTTGTGTTTGTTGCTATTTTGATGCTATCTGGCTTCATGTGGTACTGTATGTAAAATATATCAACAAAAAAAAAATCTGATTTAGATATTTGACTATGAGGAAGATAAGTGCTTTACATAAACAAATATTCAATTACAGTCCTAAAACCATTTCTGTTGTGCCCGTGGCACATGGATGGAAAAGCCACTCTTAAAATTTCCACCAGCTGTCAAACAATTTTTCGGGTTATGTAACTGAACGTTTTGACCTATGCAGTGTAGAATGTAGCCTTTCCAGCCTCCCCATGAGGTTAACATTTAGAAATCCCAGTTCAGGATTTTCACTAACCCCCAGGGATGAATGTATTATGACTGGAGGTGCTGACAGACTTGTCTTCAGGATGTGCGGCTGGTTAGCGTGTGATGAAACTCCTGTTGAGTGCCCACGGCAAAAAAACATCTCAAGGCCCGGCAGATGTCAAGACACCAGGTTTTGTAAAGTGCAATCGCTATTTGTTATATTGATGTTAACTGTTTCGCTTTGCGTTGCACGGACTCAAGAGAGACAAATGGACCACACAGAGTTCTTTGCCCGACCAAAGCACTACCTGATAGCCCTGGAAAGCCATTAAGCGCGACCTTAGTTCAAGCCACAAAGATTGTTGAGAGCAGGTTGTCGCAGTAAACTTTGTGTCTGCTTGTTGTGTTTGTTTGGATCTGCAGAAGTGCTCTCCGATTCTGTGGAGCCCTCACCGGTCAGGAGAGACGGCACAGATTGTCTCCACATCTGTCTTAAATCATCACCTAATGGTCACCTTAAATATAAAAAGTCCCATCAGCTGATGCTAAGAGTCCCTCTAAGAAAACAACCACTTCATCAACCACTTCATAACTGAGTATGTTTATGTGTCTGTGTGTAGGGCAAGTGTAGCATGAAAACAATAGTGTGCCCCCCCCACTGAGAAAACAACCCTCACAATGAGGCTATAGGAGGGAAGAGAGGCATAAAGGACAAGGTTTGAAAAAAGGACGGCGGCCAGTTATGAACATTTCTGGCATTCCTCGGCAGGATTTTCTTCAGGGGAAGCGGTCGGTCCAGCCAAGAGCCACCGGAGCAGGACCCTGCGGGGAGCCCCGCTTTCTCAGAGCAGAGCTGGAACTGGCTCAGTGCCGACCACAAGAGGAAGAGCACATTAAAGCAAGCATTCAGGATATTGTCAGGGAGGGATATTGTTTAACCTGACACAAGTAAACAAGCACAAATGTGTGCATGAGAAAGAAAGACAGAGAGAGAAAGAAAATTTACTACAGTGGAAAGCATTACGCTGTGTTCCTCTTCACAGGATGCTGGCATTTCCTGTTCAGAGCGGCTGCTGGATATTTATGGAAGACTGGCCCAAGAGAGGATTTTTATGCTCTTTATGATACTCTGTTTCTTGAAATAGACATGCTGAGAGGAAAAGCAGATGCTTCACATGTGATCCGGTCCAAAACATAGGTAATCTGTTTTGATACGAGATCTGCTTTTCTTCTGAGTACACATGCAGGTAATCTATCAGCGTCAGGGCAAATAGAATCACTGAGACATATAAAATACAAAAATAATATCCAAAGAGTCGTCTCATTGTGAGGGGTTGCAGGATGATTAACAAGAGAAAGAATAAGAGGGAAAGAAAACCCCTGAAACCGCCGTTCCACGAAGCACAAAGGTTTTGCCAAATCAAGCCTCTATAAACTAATCAAATGAAACTAACTGAGCATGGAATTTTCATCTTTGGTTCAATTATCAGCCCGCCATAGACATAACCCCTGATGAGAGGTTGCCAGTAGACACTACGTCACTTTAAAGGGTCAATTACCAAAGCAGTTAAAAACCACTATCCTAGAGGATACTCGGTTTTGTTTGCATTGTTAAATGCCAGTGAGTGCAATTAAATTACATACGGCAAATGAATTCTGCAAGATCCACTGATAATTTACATTCTTTCCATTGTATTTTCATGAATTTGGCATTATGAAAAAAGGGCAAATTGACTTTTCATTGAAGATATTCAACCAGGAGTTTGCAATATTCCATTTGTGAGTAAGTAAGAAGGAATGATGTTTACTTACAATCCCTAATGCCAAAGCACGTTGGGATTGTCACCGATGTTGCAGGTATTTGGCCATGAACCTCTTTTACCTGCTCGTGGCACTGGAGCAAAAGTCAGGGGATTGCCTAAAATTGGCATTTGGCAATTGAGCCATCAGTTGGTAAGATATTTCAGTCTGGACCTAAATGCTTAACCAACATCCCTCAAGCCAGTAGATGAAAAACAAACCTTGGATGATGTTGAATTTCTGTGTGTGAATCTAGAATCAGACTTTCTCTTGTAATTTGGATGTAACTGAATTCTTAAATTAAATCAAATTAAGATAGAACATCTTTTTTTATCTGAAAGGATATTAGAAAATGTTAAGGCTACATGTTAGATTTATTTTCCATTGTTGCTCTAGAAAACAATCACACACACAAGTGAGTTTGATACAAAATGCACATGTATTTTTCTTCATTACATTTTGCAATGCATGCCATCAACATTTATTCATTTTGACATAGTGCAAACCTGCCTGAAATTCTTGAGCAGAAAAAAAATAAAACAAGAATAAGTAAAAGTTAATGTACAAAATGACATGATATAAGGATGTTAACATTCATACACTATTAAAAAAACAACACAACAATCTTTTCAGATTAATCTTAATACTAACTCATAATATACATTTCAGTTCTTTTTGTGACAAATTCTTCCCAGTTTCTCTGCTCCCAAGCGTCCGAAGGCAAACATCACATATTTATACAAATCTTCAGTTCACCATATCATTGTTCATCTATTACTTGAGTTCTTGCTTCCGACCCCTCCCGCCCCATTCCCTCTTTCCAAGACTGATGTTCTCCCCAAATCTGATGAGCACGAAATCTAGCGGCAACCTCGCAGTTAAGTACAAATAAAAAAACTTGTGCAACTTGTGCAATAGCAAAAAAAACAAACAAAAAAATTGGACAAAGAAAAATAATATTAACACAGAAGTGAGGTTGAAAATGTGGCACTTTGTGAAAAAAAAAGGTAACGTGACCAAAACAGTGGATGGTGAGATGTGGTTATATCTACAGTACATTGTGAGACAGCCGACTGTGCTCGATGAGCCTTTGGTTTCTAACGATAACATGGAAGTCCAATAACAACATAAAAAGTGCTCAAGATTGTCCTAAGAATGCTACTATTTCCATCTTAAACTCAGGCATTGATGTGGCTTATGGTATATTTAAGGGGGTGAAGTGGCATAACACACACACACATAAATAAACACACACAACAGTGGAACAGTTGACGTCTGGCTTCAGCGCAAGTGCTGTCCTTTGCTGTAATTCTTCTGTTAGGAACAACCATCTGTCAAAACCCTTAACTTCTTTCAACAAAAACTCATCACAGAAGGTATGTCTGGGTCAGCCGAAGCAGAACTTGTTTTGATGAGAGCACTCAGTGAGTGAAGTCATTTCCCAAGGAAGCGGCAGACTGCCTCTTTTCTGAAACCCAGTTCAAAAGGCTAATTGGGTAAAAAGAGAAACCAGTGTGCGTGCAGGGGTGAATTAGCCACAGTGTTGAGCTAACCCCAGTTCAGTTCTGTCACTTTTAAGGCAGCAGTGCAGTCCTGCGACAAAGTCCTTGTGTATCTTCTCCCACTTCTTTCGCCTCTCACATTCCTTCCGTGCAATCATAAATCAGCACGGAGTGGCGTGTATTATTCAAACACACACACACGCTTGCACTGGCACATACACACAGAGGTATCAAACTACACATAGCCCAGCTCACAGACATCACAGCAGTAGAAGCAGCCAGCGGCAGGCATACAGCATCCATATAGCATGGCCCTGAGTCAGATCAAGACCAACAAGCTGCAGGCTCACTGGCTTTCAGCGTCTGCTCCGTGGAGTTTTCGAAATTTGATCAATCTCTCTCCATCTGTGAGACGTCGTTCAGCAGATCAGCTCCTGCTTTATCTCGGGCCGCGTGGGGAAGGGCGGCTCGCCGAACGAGAAGGCGTCACGACCCGTCTTCAACTCACCCTGGCCCGGGCACATGAGGTATGACCCGATCAAGTCTAGCTCAGGTGAGGGAGCCGGGCTCTCAGGCTCCGACTCCGACTGGCTCGTCTCCGG
>OMLP01015330.1:27042-38652 GCA_900302685.1 Spondyliosoma cantharus | reverse complement strand
ACCCAGCATGGAGGTGCGGGTGGGAGTGGGGATGAGGGAGCGAGTTCAGCCAGGGGTGGTTGAGGCCTTCTTCTGCTGTGGCTCTCTTCCTGTACACACAAACACAATAACACGGAGGATGAGTGGAAATTCCCGAACATAACCGATGGATTGCCTGGATCTTCCGATTTACTCAATCTGTTCTCTTGTGGACGTCGGCAATATTTCTTTTCAACATTTGGTTCGGAAAAACCACAGAAAGGCACTGTTTTGCTCTCAATTATTTCCCCAACATCTTTCAGCGATTACTCACACACTGAGGAATCTTTTTCCATCTGTACCAGTTAATCTGCTGCAATTAAATGATACTGACTAGAGATTATGGCTCTGACAAATTAAGTATTGGAGGTTTTAAGCAGAATTAGGGTTAGAGTTAAGTGGTGGTGGTTTCATAACTTCCCTTAAAAATCCCCCTTGTTTAACTTTTTTTATTTATATTTTTTACGTGGTTACACTCTGTTTAGTGTCAGTATTTCTTATTAAAAACGAGGTGAGTTTACAACCACCAGCTGCAACGACGGAAATGACTTCTCGCCTACGTGACGTAAATCTTATTACCACAAACACTCATTCAGACGTGTGCGGATGTACTTCCGTGCCGGTGTCAACTTGACTCACATCCTTGACGTGCAGACAGCTCAAAGTGATGCTGATGCAAATCTTTTAGTTTTTAGTGAGAAAGAGAGCATCTGATCAGATCTAAGCCTTTATCGTAAAGAGCCTCACCTGGGGTTTTTAACCAACAAGGACTTGATGAAGTCAACAGCCAGGGAGGAGATCCCCTCGAATGTGTCCTGCGAGTAGTCGATGTTGACTTGGGAGATATTGAGGAATGTCTCCTGCTTGTCGTCACCCAGGAAAGGAGACTCGCCCGTCAGCATGACGTAGGTCAGGACCCCGATGCTCCTGTTAGAGAAAGAGGAACAAGGAGGAGGAGGTTATGAGGAAATCTTCTCTGATGGTTACAGAGTCTGTGTTGCGTCACACTTTAGATTTGGCTGTCTTCCACTGTGCCGCTGTGGTCATTAATTAACTGCAAGAAGCAAGAATGATCTTGTTGTCAAAGGTCTAGACTGTCTTTTGCACATTAGGGAGGTGATATCTCTGTCTTGAATATGTCTTTGTTCCCAGGAGAAAGGCACAGACTAATTGAGTTCTGCATAGCACCCACTAAAATGAGTAAATAACCAAAATTAACCACAGCACTTACCACATGTCTGTCGCAGTGCTAATGGGTTCATAGCTCAGGATCTCGGGTGCTGCAACAGAAAAAACATGGCCCCAATCAGTCATGATAAATGGCACTCCGACTGAGAAGACACAGGTGATTCTGGGTATTCTGGTGCTGAGAGCAAGACTCACCCACATACTCTGGGGTGCCCAGGATCTCCCTGACTTCTGTGATGTTGTCCATACGTCTGGACAAGCCAAAGTCCACAATACGAATATCCCCCAGAGGTTTGGCACTCGTCAGCAAGATGTTCTGGGGCTGGAAAGTACGGACGCTCAGATTAGACAGAGGTTCCTTACATAATGACTATTCAAGACGACTGAGGTCATTAATTACACGTCAGCATGAATGAGTCAAGTCATTTGTGGTAAATGGTCTGAAGAGGATTTGGGGTCTGGTTCATCAGTCAGCATCTAGCTGCTCCTCTGACATCATCCTCTAAGCCTATCAGTTAGTACTGTAAACAGGTAGGATGTCTCTGCCAACCACTTGGATGGGTCCAAGGTTTGTGTGTGCCAATACTGTAGCGTACATCCAACTGTGCTTTATCCTGGGGAACACTGGCCTGATGCCAGAGTTGGTTTGAAACTCTAAGATAGACACAAGAGGGTCAGGCCTGGGCCAGTACAGTCAAACGTCAGGAGTGACTAAAGGGTGCATGAGATTCACCTCTCGGAAAGTTTTAACCTCACACTATGTTATTAAATACCAAAATATTTTAAAGCATCAGTCTGATGCATTTCAACTGATCCCTTAATCTATAACACATGCCGGGGTTTTTTGTTAGCCGCTTATTCACTTTTTACAGAATAATAAACATGTGTAATTAGAAACCAGATACTTGGTTAATAGAAAGAAAATCCCAGTGATGACCGCCATGTTACCTCAGGGCCCCATTAAGAAAATATGATAGTTCAGTCGGGTCCCTTCATCGTCCCAATCCTTGTGGGAACGGGGTCGTGACACACTGAATGAGTTGCGGTTGCGTAACAGAAATCATACCTCCCCTCAGTCTACCACTCGAGGGAGTAGCCTGTCCTATATTGTCATATTATGTTTCACTTACTTTCAGATCCAGGTGCACCACATTGTTCCGATGCAGGAAGGCCACTCCAGTCAGGATCTGCTTGGCCAGCCGGATCACATCTTTCTCTGTGAAGGCCTCGTCGTTATCGGCAACACACTGGTTGAAGATTTCGCCACCGGCGGCGCTGGAAGGAAAGCACAGGAAGGAAAACTGAGAAAACAAAACAAGGATAAGACGAGAAGAAAGAACTGTACATGGACAGCCACCCAGCGGAGTTTAGTTTGGCATACTTTCAGTTATGATTATTCATTTTAACTTGTCATAATAAATTGCGCCCTTAAACTGCATAAACACGCCCTTCCTCTCAGTTTGAATTGCATAAGTTGACAATAGCAAATTCCAACCGATCCCATTAGCAGCATTTCAGTCAACGAACCCAAAGTCATTTTCACTTGCTTGAAGATTACGTAACGCCCCGTCTCCTCACTAGTGTACTTTGGCTTGGAAGCCCAAAGTCCGTCCACATGTACACACTGCATGTGAGTCCAGCATGAATCAATATAATATTAGGTACTCAGACTGTGCTTGTACTCCCATTTCCCAGGAATATTAAAGCAGATAAGAAGGGTCATAACAGCGTACAGGAGGTTTGGATAAGGCCTTTAACAGCCTGATATACAGCAGGCTACCCTAATAAATTAAAATAGGGCAAATAGCAGCAAACGTAGGCCAACTAAAAGACTGAAAGTTTTCTTTCAGTAGAAGACGGATCTCAAAGAAAAAAAAACAGCTCAGGTGTAAGTGCTAATCCCTCTGTGGAATTCATTAATTAGACAACTCAGTGGTGACTTCTCATATTGCCGTTGAAGGAATAAGTCAGATTCCTGTCTGGTCTTGCCGCGCTTGTGTAACAAAGTTAACTGAAGTGGAGACACGGTGGATTTACGTTGGATGCTCCATCAGTCAGATCAATGCCTGAAGCTGACAGTTCACCCCAAAAACTAGAACCATGTGTGGGGGATTTAGATGGCACACATGCTTTTCATCTTCGGAGGAAAACTTTAGGACAGGGCCCTGGGCACGACTGTTACATAACCAGCCCTGCCCAATCCCCTGTTAGCTTCCTAACCCTGCACTCTTTACTGTCCTCAGCTGTGAAAATAGCACCCATGTTTTTCGGGATTTAAGGGATATCCGTCATCGGTCCGTATAATCTTTTCTTTTTTCCCTCCCAGCACAAAATACTTGACCTGCCACCTACCCCGCTTGTTGCAAACATGCTCACAAACATTGATGTGCACATTTATACTAAATTCAAGCAAGTCTGGTGTTAGTGTTTTCATTTGGGAGAGGAAATGAAAGACATATGATTGTGGTATGACGGATGCTTTTGAAAACTGCAATGGAGAAAAACCAACATACCACCCTCTCACAATGAACTTGAATCCATGAATTGAACACAGATTTGAGTGATTACTGTACCTGAATGAACTATTAAGGAGCTTGACATGGGAAGGTTTTTCAATAGCTTCATTAAGCTGTCGGCAGAAGGCCCGAGAGGATTTAAAATCTCGATAAAGACCATCTTGTTTAAATTCAACAGACTGCACACATTCTGGCCAAGCACTTAGGAATGATCTGATAGTTCCCTGAAGTCTAAATATGGTCTAACTCTGCGCTTTCCATCCTTCCAAGAGTTAATGCACACTACTCCAGAGTGTGTAGGAGACATCCTCCCCTGCACAGAGCTGCACGAAAGAGAGCGAGGGCACGGAGAAGCTAACAACCCATTGAAGACCAGAGCCAAGAACATATGAAACTCTGTCTTTGAATAAGAGGTTATTAAGTGGGAAAGAGGCACGAATATTTCTCCATTTCAAAGCGCTAAACCAATTCAACCTCCATTTAGTTCTGCAGGAGAATATATTAGGTCAAAGCCCTTCTTGGCTGACCACATAGCTGGGTGCTTATTGACGTCAACTTATCAGCACCGTGTCACCACCAGTGTGACCCAGTCTGTTGGCTGAACTCTTTGGACAGCTCCTTTACTCCAGTCAAGTCCAATTAAAGCACACTTGTATCTATGTCAAAAAAAGCAGGAAATGAAAGGGTATGCTTCCTGGAGTAATTATCACTATGACTGTTCGAGCTACTGTGCACCAAAAAGGTTTCAGAGCTCAGAGGTGATGCACGCTAATTTTTTATCATCTCTAAAACTAGTCACTATGCAAAGGGGTTCTGTGGTACTGACGCACGCTGGAGATACACTTTCAAAGATGATTAGAATTCAACTTCTCGCTTCCATTTCTCTGACATTACCAAGGATGTGGTTGTGGCAACCAGAGGAGTGTGTATGTGCACAGCACTTTATACCAGCACGGGGGTGTGCTACTTTTGGGAGCCTTGCTTGCTGCTTACATTTAAAGCCACAGGAAATGGAAAATGGTTTGCAATTCTTGAAACTCACGCTGAGGTCAGACGGTTTGAACATGCAGCTTTTGGGGCTCTCACTGTGAGCGCTCCTGCAGCTTTTAGGACAAAAGCAAAGTGCAATAAATAATACCAAAAGTACGGTTTGACATTTAAAAACCAAACCCTATAATTAGTCAAATGTTGTGCACATGCAGGTTGCTTGATTTAACGCTCAAAGACTTGCCAACGCAGTGAAAATTTGGCAGCCGAAGAGGAACTGTGGACCACTGTGGACTGACCTCCTGCTATGTTTTCTCTGCAGGCATGCAGGGGTGAACAGTGGTGCTACTTCCCCTTTCACACTTCAGTCAGAGGTCAAACACAGCCCCCCCCTCCAGAGAGGCCTTTGTTCTGCAGAGGCATTCCATGTCTGGGATGGGTGATGACTACCGAGGACTGGGCAGGAGAGGGCTTCCTGCCTGAACAGCGAGCGGTTCAGGAACAGGGTCAGGGGAACGTGGTTCCAGCCTAACAGACCAGCGTTATATCTCTGTAATGAGGTGAGTATGGTAATTAAGATGCTACATGTCCTTTCCAAATCCTAATTAGAGGCTGTCATTAGGACAGCCCAATAACACTTACTGGATATGCATCATGTCATTTAACACCCAACCACAACAGACCAGAGCCAGACAGACGGGATGACTTTGCTGGGTCACTGAACGAGCAGCTGCTGGCCAGTTCACCTGCATGTTGACAGGCAACACACCATCTAGAGTACTGAGCAAGATGTTCTCACACTAGTGACTCACCAGCTCAGTTGTTGGTCTATATCATTATATTCACACAGTGAGAATTGTGCAGTTTTGCCACATTGGTCTTTAAAGTGACAGTTCCTGGCAGTCAGTCAGTCAGCATAACAAGAAGCTGAGGTGTCGCGGCTGCAGCGAGACGAGAAACTAACCACAGAGAGAGAGAGAATTTCCATATAAGGCTGAGCGCATGCGACAATAGTGGAAGGCTACACATCTCACACGTGTGGGTTCATTTTTTTTTTTTAGGGTAGAAAGACTTGCAGGCGAGCAGCATACAAAGAACTGACACTTCATGTGAAAACACCAAAGCAGTGATGTTCCCGTCATGCAAAACTGCAAACGCAAGATGTAGCATGATGTGTATGTGTAACTTGATAGGAGGTTTTCCCAACTCAAAAGTTGCTTATTAGGTAGAAATTAATAAATATGTTAGGGTGTTCCCTAGAAGCCAGTCTGGTCCTCAAATCCCTCAAACATTCTTTTTGAGCTAAACTCCCCTCGTGGAAAGTTTCTAGTGAGAGATGATTAAAGGGTTTTCATTTCCCTAATGATTGAGGGCCTAATCATTTTATCCCAGTTTTCCTGGCATGGCTCAAACGCTATCAAGTGAGAAAAGTTTAAAAGGCCATTTAAAATGACCAACATCAGCATCTTCTCTTGGAAGTGGTGGTGAAAGGGTGTGTGTGCATGACACACGGCGGACTCTGCTCAAAACTTTTAACTTCTAAACTTTTAAAAACCTTTTGTGCTGTTGTTGTAACATCTGCAATATTGTCTTACCACTCCAGAATGAGGATGATTTCGGTGTTGGTTTCGTAGACCTCATGCAGAGCCACCACGTAGGGGTTTGCCTTGGCCAACTCCAAGACGGCGATCTCGTTTAAGATGTCCATGCGGCAGTCTGCGCCCTTCCGCCGCTTTCGCAGGAACTTGGCAGCATACTGCTTCCCTGTTGCCTTCTCAATGCACTTCTTTACAACCGCAAACTTTCCCCTGGGAAACAAAGAGGGGGGAAGAGAGATTAGTGAGGAGACAGAATAATCACAACCACATTACTGGCTTTTCAAATATGTTTGGTCAGAGATGGTTCTGTTCTGTATCCAAGTAGTCAACCGGACCACTGTTTTAAATTTAGGTCATTTGAGCTGCAGCAAATGAAAGGCTTAAATTACTGGACACACAGTAATCGTTACAGTTAAACTGCTATGAGGTGAAACCTAGATTACAGTGCAACGTTTAGAAAAACCCGCCAACCAGCCACGAGTGCAAAAGTGTGGGCGAGGTTAAAGAACGGTTCAGAGATAAGAAGCTCAAGTGGCATCATTTGAAAATGCAGCCTACTGCCACTGACCACTGATATGCTTAGCTAAGGAGGCGTCACTAGACATGCAGTGGATATTTCCCCCGTTCTCCACCTCTTCCTCTAGCCTTCGGGAGAGACTCACAAGAGAGAGATAAGGCTGACAGTTTTGGCAAGAGCTGCTGAATAGTGGGCAGGGACCTGATAATGCTAAAGCCACTTTTTGGGTCGAGCAAAAACAAAGAGATGTGACAGCTGGGTTGCTGGATGTCAACTGGTAACACATGAGATTAAAAGCAAGATCCGCTTTCACAACCTCATCACTTCCATTCATGCTTCTGCATATACATTGATGGATTCATAGGAGGTGTTAAGGGTCAGCCGTGGGTGTGGGCAGGATGTCCGATGTGTGCAGAATTGCCTCTCTGTATCAAGGCGCGCACAATCGCCAGCCGTCCCTCCCAGGCTGATAATGAGGCCTTGTTCACTTCTTCTTCTTCACAGCTGACAGCAGCGGGGACAAATGGAATTGTGTCACCTCTGCCCAGACCATCGGCCAGAGAGTGCGTCTCCTTTTGACAGTCGTACAAAAGCTGACCGGTCTGCTAACAAGGCAGCCCCGAGACCTGGACCACCCACCTGACTGCGGCTGGGGAGGCCAGGCAGGGGGTCACTGCTGTTACAGTCAGGTTGGAGCCTGGACAGCCTGCGAGAAAGGACACTGTAACCTCAACATCCATGTCCAACTCAAATCTCAATGATTTAATGAGCTACACAATACATATACGCAGCAGAAGGCTTAAGAAAAGTGACCGCAGGATGTGAATAGATGTGAACCGGGCAGAATCTAAATGAAGTGGCCAAGTCAGAAAGGTCCAGTCAGCATGGTGCCAGTCAGTTTCCCACACAGCGTTACTCCAAGCCCACTGTGCTGCGGACCAAAAACAGCAACTGTTCTGGCCAAGGCAAGGTTCTGTTTTGGCTACCACCCCGGCTGCTGTGAGGCCTGTTTCTTCTCTTTCGCCGTTTCCCAGTCTCGCAGAATGGCGACGACTCATTGTTCGGAGTGAAAAGGCAAAACCCGTCAGAGCCTTTTCATCCTTAATTAGCCAAGTTCAGAGCAGCTCACTGTGGGCTGGGAACTACATATGGGGAGAAAAGGAATGAGCGGTGGCCACGGAAAGGAGCAACAGGAGGTCTTTTCAAAGGCTGACAACAGGTCAGAGGTTACTAAACACGGCCATCTTCCAGCCGGCTGCGTTCACACTCTGCCATGTTACTACGCAGATGCAAAGAACCTCCTGGTTACTGATAACATAATTCCTTAATGTGATATTTAACATATCAAGTTGGTTTCCGTTTATGCTTTTTAAAAAAAAAATAAAAATAAATCACACAGCTCTGTTACAGTAGAAACTCTGAGTAATGCTAATAAGTGCTTTCTCAAAGACTCTGCCAAGATCCACAAACACAATTATGCAGATCAAACGGCTGATTTGCAGGGCTCTCCCCACTAGAAACTCCTCAAGTCTGTCGTCAATCATAAAACGTTAGACAGAACTTCTCCGGCGCTGAAGATGGTGCTAATTTGATTGAGAAATTGGTTTCCTGTGGAGTCTGCGTTTTGTCTCCCTCGGCGGGGGCACTGACTCATGTCTGAAGCGCGATGAGAAATGACAGCTCTCACAGCTCTCATTTGCCTGTTTCACAGACAGACACACACCATGAGTTTCTCTTCCTGCTTTCGAGTTTGGCCACAACACATGTTTTTTGCACAGGTCCACAGGGGACCATAACTCACAATGCAAAGTTTGGCGATGAGAAGGTTTTGAAAATAAGGCTAATGAGCCTTATTGTTCCTTCAAACTTCAAAAGAGTTGAAGGAAGCATTTGGTGGAAGAGTTTCCTGTCAACATCCCACCTAATGTACGGACTATACAGCTGATCTGTTGGCATGCTGCAGTATGTACATTCCTGCAGTTAATGGGATTATGAAGCCTGAACTCAGGATGTTGTTTGGCCGGACTCATGGGAAGAGCAGGGAAGGAGGATGTAGTCTAGAGGTTTGAGGGCGCGAGGAGGGAGAGGGGGCTTTTAGAGGCTGCATACTGTACGTTGCCTCAAGTCAACCCCCCCATGGGTCGTGGCTGCTGTCCCAGGATGTCCCAAGGTGTCTGACGGGGAAAACTGGCTGCAACCCACAGACCCTCTGCAGAGGAAGCAGGCTTGCAGCTAAAATTTGCGTTATACAGACAGATGCAGAATCAAACAGCTGTGGAGTTAATGAAACCAAAGAATGCCTTAATTCAAATTGCTTTTGAGGAAAGTCATTATTGTCTGGTCTATTGGGGAATCCCCGCACAAACACCACTGGAATGTGCACTTCTGTATCTGGGATAAGGCACCCACAAAATGCATTTGGCTGAAGAGAAGCAGAGAAAAGTGGCTGATGGTAGATGCCGCATTTCATGCTACATCTCCTGGAAAAACGGGTACAGGACTGGCGAGCAAGTCGCAGGTCTATACACACAAATGATCACTGAAAGTCGTGGGAGTTACTTTGTTTCATTACATACTGGTCTCTCATGAGCCTTGCTGCACATTGTGTCACTTGTAATGCTGTGACTCTTGAAATTTGATTGCAAAAATAATGAAACAGTTGACATTTTCACTACTACACACAGTAAGCTCTAATAGACCACACTTGTGAGCTTCAACAGCAACAGTAGCGCAGGTTTTAAAACGCGTTCACCCCTTAGATGGCAGACACACAGTATAGTGTGTGTGTGTGTGTGTGTGTGTGTGTGTACAAGTCCACACAAAGAGCCAAACCCAACTTGTCACCTAATTCTTAAACGGATAAAGCTGAAAAACTTCACAGAAAAATCCATCCGAGACGCACAAAAGCGCATTACCATTGCGCGTGCCAAAGCGCGTCTCCATCTGCGCTTTCTCCCCCTCCCGGGGGAAGGAATGCAGGATTGGAAATGCTCAATTAACACGCTCCTCATTAGCACGTGCAGAGAACAAATCTAATATGATTAACAGATTTACACAAGATTATCTAGATATTGTTGCAAATTCCATCCCGACAGCGCGCGGATTAGTTCTTCATCAATGAGCGCTGCACAGCAGTCATGCAACAAACAAAACTCACCTGCCCAGCTCTCTGCCGACCAGGTCGTAATTGGCTGTGAACGGCTCGGTCCTTATCCTCGTGTGGATTTTCGTCACCATTCCGTTTTTGTTCATCGCTGCTGAATTTGGCATTGATGTCGCGCTAAAAGTTAAATCAATCTTCTTCCACTAAAAAGCACACAGCAGAGACGATTGTTTTTTTTTGGTGTTGTTGTTTTTATCTGATCCGCTCAAGTAAAAACTCGCATGGTAAAAGCCAGCAGCTGTTGTGTCAAACTACCGGGAGGTAATCCAGTCAGCGCGTCCCGAACAAGAGGATGCTGCCCTGCGGGAGCGTGCGGCACAGTCGGTGTGGTAAATTAGTTTGAGTGCTACTACACATTCCTGACAATAAACTCCTCGTCGGTGCCGGCCCCTCAGCGCTGACGCTCAGCTCCGGGAGCCAATGAGTGCGCTGAAGAGGACGGACCGCGAGGTGCAAGCCAGCTGGCAAGTGGTGTGTTCAAGTGACAGGAGCTTATGGGTGCAGGTACACAAACATAAACAAATACGTTCATCTTTAGTTTCAGTTGAAGAGTTCCCATGATGTCTTCTTAAAATAACATACCTGTGATCGTTATTACGCGCATGAGCAGCCTGCCATCCTAAATGTACATCAATATACAGATGGTTAAACTGCTTTAACTCATTATGATTAACAGCAGATTAATAATACGATTTGAGGTGACGAAAAGTGCTGTTTGTAAGATAAATTGATTTTTGACTCCCATTCCCAACTTGTCAAAAACTGACTTGGGATTGAAGGGCGGGTCGGCCGCCACCCAAAGCATCAGTTTTTTGAGGAGTTGGGGTTGAGTGAAACATCCAGCTTAATGAAGCTGACAAAGAGTTAAAATGTGTTTGTTATGGCTAATTAATTAGTTGCTTGAATGGTTATTTAACCTCGTCATTGACTGCACTCGATTTAATCAAGTTGATTAACCGCTTCCCTCCTTACCAATAACCCCACGTTGAACCCACTGACCCGCAGTTTACTCCAAAAGAAACACACTGTGTTCATATTCAGATGAAAACACATGCACACACATGTGCTAACAGATATTTCAGGCATGTTCCAAGTTATTTGTCGGAATGTGTTTACACTCACGGTGTGTGCTGCCAGGCTTCACTGTGCTACAGGTGAGATTTTTTTTTTCTCACACAACGCCCAGTCATGAATATGAAGCGGCCCTTGGGGTATGAGAGCTTCCTGCAGAGCCTTTCTTATCTGTGGGAGAGTTGTTTGTCTACCCATTGAGAGTCATTAAAGAAGAATTCAAAGCATCCCACTCGTCGACTCATCAGCGTGCATGCCACAGCCACTTAGTGCAGCGATGATCACGCACAAGTGATCCAGGTTTGATATTAAAACCATAAATAGAAAACTCAAGATGCAAATCAGCCTTTCGCCAGAACAGAAGCCAATTAGGAAAAATGATTGGTATTCAGGGCCTGTGGGGAAGTCAAATGTGATGTTGAGCTGGGCTCCACGGGAAATGTGTCACCTAAGCTCCAGGGGCTCGCTGTAGCTTAAACTGTGAAACTTTGAAGCTGTTAGAAAGATGAAGACCTGGACTGACCCCGAGCAAACAGAACAGCGCGCGCACAC
>OMLP01015330.1:0-27022 GCA_900302685.1 Spondyliosoma cantharus | reverse complement strand
CGCGCACGCGCGCGCGCGCGCACACACACACGCACGCGCACACACACACACACACACACACACACACACACACACACACACACACACACACACAGGAAACCTCCCTTAGCTGAAAGTCAGACCCAGACAATAAAGGAACTGGTGGTGGTTGCCTACCACAAAGGAGACCGCATGAGACAGATGTTTACCTTCAGCAAAAACATTGTTGTGCCCTGTAGCAGTAGGTACAGAGGCCATGCTCATGTTGGATATCAGTTATTGCCATCTAGGGCTACATTTAAAGCTTATTTTTAATTGCTGATTATTAATCAATAAGAGATATATAAGACATATTAAGATAACACCTTTTCTCAATTTATAACTTGTTCAAAAATCTTTATCTTTATTGTTTTAGTACCCTTGCCATCATTATCTTCCTGAAGAAGGAATGGACTCATACCAGTCTGTATTACTCATGTTTCCCAACGAGGACACAAGTGTTTGCACTGCCTTGAGAAAAGGGAAGGGAAGCAGAGAGCGAAAAGGGGGACATGACAGGATGACAGATCCCTCTGTGCTGGCTTTATAGCCCATGGCTGAGCACATTGCTAGTTGGTTGGTCACATGCCCTACATAGCTGTTATCTAGCACACAGAGCAGGACTTGTCCAGTCTTACCATACCAAAGCTAATTTTGTTGCCATAAACAGTAACTGATGTAAAAGAGACCTATTGAGAGTGGACATTCCTCGGGCCATACCGAGTCATTAGTGTCCAGCAACGTGGTTACATAACCTGTTACGCCTTCTCAAATTGTTACCTTAAGTCTAAGTTAGCCCATTCTGAAGCCTTGACCCTCTTTTCTCTGCCAGCCTTCCCATTAAAGCCGGGGGTCAGAGTTTAGAGGAGCCACGTTAGTGAGGGAGCTCTACCTGGCCCCAGAGACCTAATGAAAACACATACCAGCGAATTAGCCTGCCAGCCTGCAGTTTAGCTAACATAAATATGAGAAGTTCAGCCGTGACCTGAGGAACGCAAACACTCTCCGAGCCACTGGAACAAATAGGCCTTGTCGTGACTGGGTCAGAAAACACAGCTCTTATTTTTCACAAGGCCTCGACTGTCGAGTGACGTCTGGCTCCTAGAAAACCGTCCAGGATATGGATCTGATTGATGTGAAAGGGGGAGTTTGAGGACCTTTTTGCACAGGTCCCTGCAATACTGACGCAGTGAAGGCTATGTTATTTCCCACCAAACCAAACAACGTAATGCTGCCCCAGTGTGAAATGTTTGGTATGAGGATGTGATTGATTTTAAGATAGCATGCAGGCATTCCAGAGGCAACAGAGGTGTGACAGGTGTGGCGCATTACACAACAGCGTCAGTGTCCAGTGAAGTGTTTTTGTTTTTTTAAACCTATTTTGGTACACCACAGGGCAGGCCAAAACCTCAAGCCACACCTGTAACCATGTCCCTGTGAAATAGTTTTTCTAACAGGTGTTTTGAAATCACTCTGTACATGATGTACTCACCTCAATCACCTTATCAGATACTTTCAACAAGCCGACGTGTTGCCTCTGCTTCAGATCCTGCGCTCTTTTAAAGTAGGCCAAGTTTCCCTCAAGGTGGAGAGCCTTACACGATGTTAACATTAGCTCTTCTCCGGACAGATGATGCACTTAGGATGTTGTAGGGTGGGATGTTGACATCCCCGGTCCAGCTGAAACCATAAAACAGGTAGCTTTTTAGCATTAGGTAGCATTTACGTTAGTGTGGTGTTTAGTTGTGGTTTGCTTTGCACAAGGGAGCGAACCATTTTCCCCCGTTATCTTCCTCCACACTTGCTGTTAATCAGGACCTTTGATGAGTCACACTCTTATAATTCCCCATCATCTGACAACTATCTTTACAGCGAAATGCTGATAAAAGTTCCCTGAAAGGTTTTGTTAGCCATGCGCATTCTGCTAATGCAAGCAAAAATACTGCGTATCATATGAAACCTGGCAAACAATTGCGGATTTGTGTTTCCACAATCAAAAAGATGTTGTGGAAGGGGAAGCAGGAAGTAGCTCTAGTTTAGAGTTTTCTCCTTGCTACTTTTTACATCCTGAAAAGTTAGGTCGCACACATAAAATATCATCAAAACATAAAACCCCTGTCCTCAGTGTTTTTACACAGATGTCGATTCGCTCTGCTGCCGCTCAGACGTTTTCTGCAGAGCGGCAAGGTAGAAGAAAAAGGAACAAGTCCTACCAGGAACAGGATGTGTAAAAGGGTTTTAGGTTACAAGGGGCATGTGATAATGTTTCAACTTTTGCCTGAGTTCGTATTGATGATTCCGAACTATAACACATCGAGCAGGCGTCTCATCTTCACACTGCTGGAGAGCCAGAGGAGGTAAAAGGCTGCGAGTGGAGGGACAAAGGCTATCCGGTGTTAAAGAAGCGACCCCAGCAGGATCAGGGTACACGTACACTATAAAGCGCTCTTATGACTCCCTTAGGTAAATGTGTTAGAGAGACAGACAGTCTTTTGTGCACATTTTCAAAGATCTCTTTTCTCCCCCCACTCGTTTCCGTCGCCCATGGGTGTGTAAAAAGAAAAAGGGGGGGGGGGGTGTCTCATTATGTAAGCCTTCTTCTCTCATGACTTTGTGACACAGTGCTGTTAAATGTTTGCTGCCGTTCTTTTACGAGTCTGCTTGAAGGGCAGTACAGTTATGTTAAGATGTCTTGCTCCGATAACATCCCAGACTTTTCCTTTCTGTTTGAAGGACCCATTTCCACCAGTCACATGGAGGAGGAGGTCTGACTGAGGGAAGAATGAAGTCAAATGTCTGACTGATGAGGAGATCTTGATAGACAGTGTTTTGAAGAGGTAAAACTCTCTCGGGTTAAAATGTGGTTGAGTCTCATTCTGTTTGTTTTTTTCTGTTCCCTGGTTTCCCCTGTTCAGTCTGAATGAAACCACCTGATAGCTGCTGATAATAGCTTTCATACAAACAACATTTCGTGAGAATGAAAAAGTCGTCGACCTCTCTTAGGAAATCGCCCTGCTAAAAAAAAAAAAAAATTGCAAAACGCCGAATCCTTTACAGAGTGTGATTGCAAGCTGTGTAAATGATCTGTTTATGGTTCTTAGTTGTAAACCATTGTTTATGCAAAGAGACGATCCATGTAATGAAGGGTTTCAGGCTCAGGAGGTCTTCTGGCTAATCTCACCTCAGTCGATAAGTGTTCCCTCTCTTCTTCGGTTGCTTATACAGGGCTTCAGCGCGTATCTTATCTGTCATGTGTTGTGTAATTTGTAATTAACAGCCAGCTGATGTTTTGGCAAAAAAGCTCCATGTCTTTTGGCTGGCACACCCTAATGTGCTTGTGTAGATAGCATGTATGTTGCCACTTAGAGGGCTAGGGAACACTAACAGCAGGCCTCTTTAATACATGATGTCATGCTTTTATTAACTCCATAAATCATTTGCGCAGTGGTGTAACGGTGGCGAGCCAAGGGCACACACTGGTGTGATCTCTAATCTGTTTGCGGTGACCTCAGTGTAAAGCAGCCTGAATAGAGCAGCAAAGGTCTCGCACCTCATAAAACTAAACAGCCCAATACCCCGATTGATTTAAATGCTTAACACACCACCCACGTTTCTCTCTCCCTCACTAACCCTGGCATTTCTGCCGCATCAACTGCTGTGGTAAAAGAGAGAGGACAAACATCTCCGCTGTGGCCTGACAGCAGAGGATCAGTGGGTTTTTCAAACATTGGAGCTGAAAGTCATTCACCTCAGGACTGCGGGATGACGTGCAGTGCTGACGCTCGAACGGTATTAGAAGTTAAGTTCCTAATCCTTTTGGCAACAGAGGAAAACTCTGAAGAGGGGATAAAAATAAGACATCGGAAAAGGCTCGAGATCTCATTGACTCGTTTGTAATCTATAGATAACACATGGCAAATAGCCCTGGAGGAGAAGTAGTGCGAGGCCTCAATTAGAGTCCTCAACTTGGATTTCAGTCAGTGTGATGTGAATGAAGATTTCTAATTAAAGACAAGATAAAAAAAAATAAATAAAGATCAATTTTCCAACATGTGTAGGTGAATGCTGCTTAATGGTGTTTAATTTGAAGACACATCTGTAATTAATTAGTTGCATCATTTTAGCTTGATGATAAAAGCTGGAGGTAAAAATAAAAACAAGAGAAGAGACGGATGAGAACTTTCTCTCACAAATACAGGGGGGTTAAAAAAAAAAACCCAATTCATGCAGTTAACAAATAACCGCAATCATCCCTGGGAGCTGCAACGCACTGACCTGTAATTATGTATTTTCAGGTTCACTGCGCTTTTGCTTTAAATTTATAATCATAGCTTTTATAACAACAAAATCAAAAAATCCATTGAGATGTGAAGATGGAGTCGCTCGAAGAGATAAGCCAACAGATATGTCACCTAAAATCTGCAGCTGTTTAAAAGCTCACTGTACACTACCTGCTCAGCATCAAATGTAAGCCACTAGCTGGTGAACGTAGTAGAGCATTTAGCAGCTAAGAGGACAAAAAGAGAGAGTGAAAATCGGTGACTCCTATGTAATACTATTGTCGCTCCATAACCGCTCAATGTGTAAGTGAACAACAACTTGCTAAACAAGTTAGACTTATCGGCCTAAAAGGTGATGATATGTCAGTGTTGTGTTCACAACATTGCTGGTTAAGGTGTCTGTTACAACAGGAGTCCTGCATGCTGATGTCTCAAGCGAGTGAGTAAACATGTTTTTTTTTTTAACTCCGTCCGTCAAAAGCCTCCCTCCAGGCTTACATACATGTACGATGTGCACCTCTGATTGTATCTCCGTTACAAATCACCCAAAACTACAGCCGTGATTGACACCGCTGGGGCTACAATCAGCAACGGGAGCGAGGTCAGCCACCTTCAGAGCACTAATATTTTCAAAAGGGGCAAAACCTAGGAAGGTTAATCAAGTCTGAACAGCTGGTTTTGGTTCACGTCTCCTGACCAGAAAAACCAATGGGGAAAAACTGCCACGATGTCCAGAATAAATGCAACAGATGGGAAACACTGAGGAAAGACAGAGGAGAGCAGTGGGAACGCTTGTATTTAAATTACAGACTGACTGATTGCAGTGGAAAGCTTGAGTGTGAACTGCACATCTTTCTTTGCCCACAAATATGACATTTTTCGAACAGATTGTTTTTCCCCTGCGTGCAGCAACTGATTTCTTTCTTGCCTTGAAGCTTACACTGTGTGGGTTGCTGCAAGACAGCAGCACAGGAAGAGACGGGTGAGAGAGAGAGAGAGAGAGAAGATGAAAGCTGCCTTCAGGTAGACGTTTTGCCACATCCTGCCTTGCTTTCTGGCAACATGACCTCCCAGGAATTCATAACCATAGCTGTGCACACGTCTGCTAGACACTGTTTGCACGTAAAGGCAGTGATTGTGGTAAAGTGCTTATTTCCTTCAGGCAAAAGGGAAAAAAGAAAACAGCATGAACATGTTCAACACGGGTGGATGAATTAGCGAGACTTGTGTAAGTGATACTGTGACAAAGGCTAGCCATGCACTACTGTATTCTCGTAGGATTAGAGGTATTAAATCGTCTTTTCATCTGTCTCAACAAGTACAGAAGAAAGGACGCAGGTTGATGAGCTGTCTCGCTGACTCCATGTGCAAGAATTCTCCAGCTTGACAAAGCCTGTCTGGTTTGGCCAAAATAGCTCCATTCAGATTTAGATATTACACCACCCTAGAAGCTGTTGGGGTGTGGGCATTGACAGATGCAGCCAGGCTTAGCCGTGGACAGTCAGCCCAGACAGACCAACTTAGAAACTGAAAGGGCTTTCTCAGCTGTTGCTTCTGTCTCCGGTCTCCTTCCCCCTTCACAGCCACATCATTGTCTCATTAATCCAACAACAGGCAACATGAGGCCATTCACAGCTCAGTTCACTGTACATGCTTTCATGCCTACATAATGCTAGCATTATTCAGATAATGTCAGACAGGTTTGGATACAATGTTGGGAATTTAAAAAGCAGACACCTTCTTGAAGCTGATGAAAAACACCGGCCAACACAACCCTGCACCCGTGACCGTCCATCAAAACCTTATCTGTGTAGGTCGGTTGCCAAAGCAAATTAGTGTTGTCTCAGTTGGGGCTTGTTGACATGGAAAAATAAAGATGTAAAAAAAATAGCATTTGCGGTCTGACGGTAATACACATGATTTCCCACCAACCCGAGATAAAAATGGAGGGGAGGGGACGGAATTTCACTCCTTTCTGAGATGGTCAGATAAAGCTATGGTCAGCAAGGAAGGGAGGGGAAATAAATGGCTCAAATGTGAAGGAGAGCGATGGAAGAAGACATGCCAGTGGGTAAAAAGAAGGATGAGAGAGGGAAACAGAGGAAACGGGGAAGCAGAGAAATCCACTTGGAATGTCTGACTCAGGAGAGAAATGGAAAAAATGTATTTTAATTGGCAGCCGAACGTTGGAGGTGGGAGGAGGTGGGATGGTAAGTAATAAGAAAAAGGAGTGCGTCGGTCTAGCGGACAGATGCGCCAGCGAGAGAACAAATGTCATGAAAGGAAGATAAATTGAAAGGGGGAACAAAGACAACAGAAATGCATGATGCTTTAAAGAAAAAAACCCTTTTGTAAAACCCAACACGACTGAATTAAGAACTGTAAACACCCACAAGATGAATGACTGCAAGGAAATCAGTAACAATCCTCTGCTAACATTTCTGTGCTATTTGTTGTGGCAGGCTCTTGCCAAGGGAATTTCCTGATTATTTTTTAAAAGTCAGTTTGTTTCATAAGGAGAAACCTTCCACCACACAGCTATCGGAGATAACAGACACGCACACGATACCTCTGGGAAACATTTCTTTTGATTTTCTTGAAGCACAAGCTGTACCGCTGCTTCTTGAAAATCATGTTGTTCGCGTAAACCCGCACCCTGCGTCAGTGAGCCTGCAACGCAACAGGAAACAAATGTAACTGGCGCTGCAGGTCACATCACACCGGGTAACACAGCCCAGTGACTCAGTAACAGCAGGTAGATGCAACCATATGTCATCTGGGGCGTGGTACGGGTCAAAGGTCGGCTTGCTACTAATGATAACCTGCTGAAGCATGCCACATCAGTTCCCTGTGTTTGTTTGCGTCGCCATAGTGACAGCGCAACAAGCTGCACACACACACACACACACACACACACTTTCCATCGGCATCACCTTTCATCATCTTCTGTCCACAGAACCCAGAAATAAGTAAATATATTTCATGTGATAACAATATAAAGACTATTATCAAATAAAACAAGCGGCTCACGAGTTTCATGACCTCGAGTCTTTTTTTTTTGCCTCCAGAATAATGTGTGTGGGAGGGTGAGTTTGCTTTAAACCATAGCCAAGAGGATCTTTAGAGCGGTAAACCTTGGCCTTATATCAATCCCACCGCAAGGTCATCAGGGAGAGCTTTGTGGTTTTTGGTTTGGTAGGTCTCGGCTTAAAATGAGGTGAAAAATCATGATGGGCCTCGTAAGAAAACACAACGGTAGGGGAACTTGTGAGGTAAAAACTGCATGTAGCCAAGAGTTCACAGGTTAGAGCCAGAGTTTTTCGCTTATACACGTGTTTGATCTGTATTTGCCTGTTCCTGCGTATGACTGCGTTGGTGTTTTGTATTCGACCACATACAATCAGCGGGCTGTGTGGCCCTTTGGGACTCGCATGAGAAATGAGGTGAGGGGAGGTTCGGGTCAAAGGTTGTACAAAGTGGATAACCTTCTTTTCTTTTGCTCCAACTGTCGCACTTCATGGCCACTCCTTTATTCACATTTGGGGACAAGTCTTTGTTTTATGCGTTTCAACGAATGGTTTGACATTTTGGGAAATTCAGTTTTTCTCTGTCTGGCGGAGATTTAGATAAGATTATGTTACTCTAATAGCTGGTTAGCTTATCTTAACACAAACACTGGGGACAGGGTGGAACAGTTAGCCTGGCTCTGTCTGTAGGTCACAAAATAATCAAGTGATTTCCTGGAATTCCCATTGGTTACCTGGCGACAAGAAATAAACAAACAAGACATAACTTGTTGATTAATGAGCTTTAGAAGTTCTAGTAGATCGATTTTTGTGAAAGAGCCAGGCAAGCTTTTTCCCCTTCTTTGCGCTAAGCTAAGCTAGCTCACTGCTTTATTGTCCCTGGGGTGCTGATTGGGTTATTAGATTAAAATTATTTATGAGTCTAAGGACAAGGTTTTGACATATGCTGACTTGAGAGTGTTTAGGGGGATTTTGGCCTGAAATTTATTTCCTGTGGACTCGAGAGTTGGACAGAGACCAACCCACTTTTACACAGAAGGCACAAAAGCACATGGGAAATTAACTTGAGTTATACAAAAATAAATACCTGTGTTTCCTTACCTGAAGTCAACCGTAATCCACAGCTAAGAAATCTATTTTCTTGGCTTCCCACAAAGCTTCACAACGGCGAAATAATGACGAGGAGGGTTTTTCGAGCATCGGCCTCATTTTCCACAGAAATAATTCATCCCATTTTGTTGAGGGCTGGCTGTGGCCAAGTAGCCTGCTACTGTTTTCCTGTGTTTTGTTCTCATTCACACAAACAAAAACCACTTCGGCCTCAGTAAATCCTGAGGCTGGCTCGAGACCCCCACGAACTTAAACAAGAATCCGGCTCCCATAATTTTAGATTCTGCGCCCACTTTTCTTTTTGCTTTCTTGCTTTTATCCTTAGAAGACTTCCCAGGAAGGCACCTCGGCTTAAGTGTGAGTGTGTGTACGCTTCCACTAACTTAGCACTCGAGGACCCCACAGCTATGACTTATAGCTCACGTCGACAGCCAGTTATTCATCCATCCCTGCAGGCCTCTGAGTTAAAAGTGCCTTCTTTATCATCCCCCTCAGCTTTTCAGCTGATCGCATCACAAATCAGGCAAGTGACCCACAGCCGCAAATGAATAGAACATTTCTCAACATGCTTTACTCAGACAATCTCATTTTCCACAGGAAGGTATTTGTTTGGCTTCTTTTATACAGGAGTGATCATTTTACAATCTTGTTTTACAACCCCGGGAGGGATTTAAAAGGTACTGTAAGGTTGAGCTGGTGGCAACTGGGAAGAGAATATTTAAAAGCAATCTAAATTCCCCTTTAAATAATATGTAGAGAGTTGGAGAGCTTCCAGTGTAGCTCCTTCCTCAGACTGAATGGGAGCATAAAACACTCTGGCAGGAATTCAGATTGAGTTAGCCACCCTTCAGCTCCGAGTCTGTGGCCGCGCTGAGGGCGTGTCCCCACTTTGATGGGACACCCGCCCCTGACAGGCCCTCTTCTGATTCGAAACCCTGAAACCCCACAAATAAAGGCAAAGGTCAGCACCATCTGTTAGATTTAGCATAATCTTCCTAATCAATTCCAATGATTTGTCTGAGGAACCAGGGTTGGAGTTTCACGTTTTTTGGTCAGAAAGCCGACACATCTTTCATTCATAGCCTAGTATTTATTATAGAAAGGGCCTCTTGTGTTAACAGATATTGAATTGCTCCTTTGTCTCTCTCTCTTCCTCATCTATTCAGTGGAGTGTCTGTTGGAGAGGGGACCATCGTCAATGTGGGATGGGGTTATTTGGTTCTGTGAAACCATTCGCCTCTCTGGCCATAACTCTGAGCATGTTTCTCACACCCTCACTCCAGCTGGGGGGACAGGAAAAGACTGTCTGCGACTGTCGAACTGTTGTGTCTCGTGAGCGTCGCGATGGCAATGTGTAGGGACGGCAAGAATGCAGCACCCAGATGTTGGATCTCAAGGAATCCCCCTGCTGACGCAGTTCCAGGCTACAAGAATCTGCTGCCACATCCCTGTTAAACCAGAAGCAAGACTGAGACTCCAGCACTGATGTGGAAACTACAGATCACTTTATTGTTTACCCAAGGAACAACTTCAGGGCCTCGTCTGCAAACTGTTGTGTGTGCAGTGGCCTCAAAGTCATATCACACGTGATCGTTACAAATATAGTTATCAAAATAAGAAGGATGACTTAATTATCATCATTCTACTAAACCTTTCGATAAAATGTACATTTTGCAGCAATGCTCGGTTGCCTAAAGATGATTTTAAGATCATACAAAGGAGAATATAAATCTCCCAAAAAAAATATTACCTCCCCAAATCCAGCCTGACATCTCTCTCACGTAAGAGTGCTCCAGCACCTTTGATGTCACTTCACTTGTCTGAAGTACAACGTTAATGAGGAGAACAGCAGACATCAACTTTAATGTGCGATCCGAAGCACTGATCAAAGACTCCGGAGACGGATCAGTCATATGATCCGGCTGAGTCATCTGTGAAACTCACGCAGTCAGGACAGTCGTGAATTAAGTAATTTCATAACTCAAAAGGATGAAGCACTTCATGCACTTCAACTTGCACTTAAAGTTGCAAATAAATTATTTATATTTATACTTATATTTGATGTCCATTAGACATTCCCTACAAGGTTTCATTGTAATAATCGCTTGAATTATCAAATACTTCCCAAAACAAGGCAAAATTAAAGAAAAGTCTAAAAGATGAAGACAGATTTGTCCATCAGAATCTTTTTCTTCTTTCTTTTATTAATCTTTACATAACTCCTGTGACCTATTGATGCTTTGTTTTGTTGTATTAGTACTTTTACTTTTACTTCCATCACTGGAGGCTCTGCAGCTCTTTTCTGGAAGGTAAGTGGTCTGTAATTGATAAAACAGCTTAGAAAATGCAAAATTCTGGAGGCTTTTTCACAACCCGGCGACCCCCCAAACTAATCCCCATAGATAATAATCCATAGAACATGAAAATGTTTAGCTAATGACGCTCTTAGTCATAACTTCACTACAGCCATTGTTAAGCATACCTGCTTTTCAAACAATACAGCATTTACAGTAACAACCTTTCACTTCAGGATAAAACGGTCCTCACCGACTGAACTGTTTCACCTCATTGTGTGTAAGTGAAAGGGTGTGAAGGACAGGGACACCACCCATCCTAATCCTCTCACCATCCCGAAATGAGCTGTAAACACGGAAGGAATGTGAAGGTGAGTTCATCAGGGCTTGATGAACAGAAACCAAGAGGAGCTGGAATGTTACTGAGAGTCAAACTGGCCCATCGGCTCAGTGTAATAACCATATTAGGCTGTAACGCCATGGCATTCCCGTCATGCCCGCCATGAAGATTGCCATGCATGTCACTCCGAGAATTCAATTTCATTTCTCGGGTCGGAAAAACCATCTTATATAACCGACAGCTAATAATCATTGGGCTTCTCCCCTCTTCCTTTTACGTTATCTCCTGCCTCAGAAGTCTGCTTTCTAAACCCAAATTATAGGCCAAAAATCTCTTACATAATAATTACGTAAGTATGATAAACTGTCAGCAAAAAAGTTCGCCCCAGATATAGTCGAGTGCTCTGCTTGTGTTGGCCGACTTCTACGGTTAGAGTCTGAGAAATTTACCAACAAGTCACTGTGACCCTATCTATCCCTGTCGAAATGTACCTTAACCTTTAACTGTCCTTCTAATCACTTAAGAGACAGCTGCATTAGAGCACGGAGAGAGTGTTAGCACAGAGGACGTGGAGGAGAGAGGAGAGTTTCTCATCTACATTAGCGATAGAATGAAGGATCACTGACATGATAAAATAGGGAGTGATGTGTGATAAGCACGTAGCACCATTTACAGTCAGCACGAGCACACTTAAGGGACTTGGCTCCTGGTCTTGGTCATTTTACGAGAAGGAAATGATGTTGAGAGGTGATAAGACCCAGATGGTCCATGGAAATGTTTGTCTCTGCATCCTTAGCTCAGACTGGGAGGTTGTGTATAAAACGTTGATTTACATAATCCACTGTTTATTTGGAATAAAAAAAATAAACTCAGCGAGATAATAAATAACTCTCTCTGGTGCTACGGGAGCCAAAAAGTATTTTAGATTCTGAGGAGGATATTCTTCTTCTATAATTTGATATTTTTGTGTGCAATTATGTTGTTTCATTTTGACTTCTCGTTGCTCTTTTGATCTGATTTACAGATGTCTCTTAGATAGCCGAGGCTAGTTCCCAAACATTATCTGGATTAGCTGGGAAGGGACAAGGTTTATGGCCGTTTATAATCATATTCATCCTATAAGCCATGATAATCAAATTCTCAATCAAAATACTCAACAATAAACATCTTACTTGATGCTGGTTGGCCCGTTTCATGTGGAAAACCCCTTGTCCTGAAACTGGTATGAGTATTTTAATGGATGTGACGCCAGAAAAGTGGCATGCCAGCCACATGATCGGGGAAATTTACTGACCTAAACTAAGTGCAACCTAATGCTGGAATGAATTTCAAGATTCAAGATTCAAGAACTTGCACATAAATCAGGAAAAGAGGGAGCTGGCAGAGCCTTTTGATCGGAATAATAATTTAATAACCACCTTTTTTCAGTCAGCTCAGATAGCAACTCCCAGCCAGGCTGAGGAGGCTAGCCGTGGCTGCAAGGCTAACATCACAGCTGACTCTACTAGACAAGACGTAGCTCGCATCAATGAAGGAGCCACCACCACCTGAGAAAGATGTCGATAATAGCGGCGATATTTTACGTTGATATGACTAAAACAGATTTTGTGCCCATTCGCTGAATTTTTTCCATTCCTGCTGGCGGGCCTGACAACATTAGCCAACACTAGCCAACCTTTAGCTACCAGTCATCGCAGGCCAAGTGAGGCTGTGGCAGCAAAAGTCCCACATGCATTGAACTGAGCAAAGGTGAATTTTATTGCTTATGATGTCATTGTTTTATCTGTAAGAGGAAGATTAGTGTTGTATCTTTTTTAACGTTTACTGCTGCAGTTATTCTGGTATCTTTAGACCTTGCTGAGATGGTCCTCAGAATAAAAATATTCTACGGATGCTTGAAAAACCTCAAAGGTTACTTCTCACTTGACAGCGTTTAAAGATTTCCTTTTGCAATGAAAAAGAGTTTGACTTAAAGTAACAGGAACTGCAGCGGGAAGTGAAACAGAAAAACAACCAGTGATACCCAGATACTCAGCTGGACTTGTGTGACAGATACGGTATGAGGTGGAGATTTTACTGCTGGGCATGCTACCTCTGTTCCATGCTACCTTTCTTTTTCAAATGAAGAAATAAAACATTAGAGTAATAAACCAACGGTAACAGCACAGTGTTGGAAAAACCCATGACAAAAGCCAAAACAGGTATGTCAGAAATGAAGCCAGGTGACATTTCTTTCTATTCGGGCGTGTGAGAGAAGCATTTGTTGAGGTAATAACAAGGATTAACTCTCAACTGTGGGATTGTGGGACACACTGCGCCTGTGCCAAGAGCGCAAGACAAAGGGCGCCGAGGAAATATGATCGTCTGAAGGTGTCAATTAGAGATGGGGGAGAAAAAGTGGTGATAAGCATTTACCAGGTTTGCATACCACAGGTGTAAAACCATATGTCATTGTGTTCTTGGCTCCTGGGAACTGAAAGTCGAGGCAGCTATTATACAACTGTGGTATGAGCTGGCAAAATGGGCTGTTCTCTGTGTCACTGACAGACTGTCTATCAAGTTATAACAGCAAGCTTATGCAAGCTAATAAAATAGGTTGGGTATGCTCCAACAGCTGGTAAGAAAAGAAAACGGCAACAATGCAGACGCTAAGAGAAATATCAGACCAAGACTTCATTATTTAGACCTAAGTGCTGCATATCTCAACGGCAGAGCACGCTAATCTCCTTTTGTGTGAATTGTATGCGTTTGAGAGCCAGGGGAAGTGGGTTTGGTAAGCATTCACACGTGAGAACACAGGAAACAGCTTCGGAAAAAGAGAGGCAGTGCAAAATGCAAATGAGAATGTTTTGCAGTCTCTTTAAAAAACAGGGTGTGCGGTGTGATGTTTATGTTTGCGGGAAGGTTTGTGAAAGATGTCTTACCACTTACTGTCATGCGTGATGCATCGTGTTATGTCTGCACGCTTGGTTACTGTGTGTTCAGACCCAGCTGTAAACAGAGGCAGGTAACCAGGTGGTGGGCGGAGAGCTGTTCCGATTTCATCAGTGTCTTTGGGAAGGCAAGAGGGCACACGGAGATGCGTTATTCAGACATGATTCAGACCAAAAAAAAAAAGAGAGAGTGAGGGGCATGAGGAGAAAGAAGCTATTTAGCGTGACACCTGTGCGAGGCGAGAGCGGTGGTGCTAAAACATGCCTGCTTTTACTGCCAAGAACTCCTTTAACATGATTCCAGGTAAATACCAGCATGGTTGAGTCACTTGCCGTGCCCCGACACACCACCCATCACTTCGTTTCACCACATCACAGGTGAGGTACTGATGCATGGAGTGCCTGGCATTCTCCGCCTGCTGCACCTGGAGCAAAGAGACAGACAGCCAAGAAGGAGAAGATGAAACACTGGAATGTGTGGTACTGGATGATATTATAAAATAGAAATCATCCAAAATTTAAAGAATATTATCTACTTCTCCATGATTCATATTCAACCATTGACTCCTTTGAGCTGCCTGGTGCAACCATAGTCGTCTCCTGTCTCCAAGTGTATTTTCTCAGCCAGGCCCAGCAAACCTCTCCTGATGAGATCTGCAGTCTACATTTCTCATGTATGTTATCTAACTAGCTGGATCTTGCAATGGAACAACTCTCTGATACATAATTCAGATACGTTTGTGAACCATGATGGTGCAGCTGCTGGAGGTATGCATACACGCCGAAACTGTCCCGCGTCGACCTCCAGCTGAAGCCTTGACTGAAACATCGGTGCTCCAAGCTAAATAAAGGTCAGGTCTAGGACAAGTGCCTGGAGGCCAAGAAAGAGCAGGAACAGGATGTCCCCCATGTATCAGAGAGAAAGAATGCCTCGAGTGGTCGATTCAAGACGGAGGGACGTTTTCCCATGACTCAATCCCTGCCGTTTCCTGGAGCTCAGAGGTTTTGTACACACACTGGTCTCGTGGAATGCAAAGCCATCAGGTCAGGCAGTGACCCAGAGGGTTGCAGATGACGTAAAGCACCGTGTCCAGCAAGCAACCATGAGCCCTGCATCAACCCATACATCTATGAGAAAACTCTGGGAAAATATACATGTATAAAATATGATGCCCCCTCAGTCCCTCATGACAGGACTGAGTGACCTTTGACCTTGCTCTGGGATGGAGGTCTGGCCCTCGGGACCACTGCAAGGTTTGAATGTTTATGCACTTGAATTACGGCTATATATTTGTTTCTTCCTGTCTTGGATTTTGCAGCAGCCTCAGTGAATAATGGACTTGCAGCATTCTCATTATTCATGCTCCCAGACAGATTGCCTTTCCCTTCTTTTCACGAACTTGCATGTAAGCACAATTCTAAAACTATTACATAGGAATAAATCTTTAAAATGGTTGCAGGAAATTCTATTCTGTATATTAGAAATGTGCTGATTCGGCCTCTGTGCGCTCAAAACCATTCATACTTTCCACACGTCCTCTCTTCTTTCAGCCATGATGATTTTACCAGAGAGGAGCGAGCCGCACTGACTCTATATTGCCTTGTGAAAAATGCACTGTAGATTTCTCAGGCTCTCCCTTTACCCCGTTATTGAAGTGCCATACGTCAACAGAACAGAAGTATCAGTTGGGGCCACATGTCTCGTCAGTCAGCAGTTTATAAGCAGGCGTATAAAGTTATAGCTCCTTGGTTTGGGTTTTTTTATCATCCTGGATTACATTCTCAGAGGAGGGAATTCTTTCAATCTCGCACTCCGGTCCCAGTTGTCCTGCAGGATGGATGGGTTTCACAGAACGGGATACTTTCTATTTTTACCACATACCCCTGCAATTTTAATATAAGAGAGCTATATCCAACTGCAACACACACACACACACAAGCACAAAACCATTCTCAAACACTGACAGTTTATTTTGGACACTTACTTTACCAGTGAGCAAAGACCTACAGTACACTCGTGCACACATCGTGAAATAGAAGAAACTCTGGAGAGGCACCAGGAATAACATGTCCCCCGGCAAAACATTCTGTAAGTAAAAGAGTTGAGAGAGGCTGCAGACTTTGATGAATTATCAGAGCCCCAGTTGGAGAAAATGATATGGATTAAATCTATCCACAGTGTGTTGAGAAGAGTGGCAGGAAAGGGTCAGAGGCACAGTAACTCTACCCCATCAGATGCAGACTCATAGTTATAATCATAAACATCCATCAAGTCCAGACCAGATCAGTCAGACTGTGGTTTGACTGCAACATGAACTTATTAGCATGGAGACATCATCAGCCAAAAACACCAATTAGAATCCGACATTTCTGTCACAATTATGTCTTCTGAATGGTCTATGTTGTTATCTGCAGCATGTGTCAGCATGCATGTAAAACACAGTGGTAATGTCTTATTCTCAAAATGCGAATAATCGAACTGTCAATTTTAAGTCGGTTAAATTAAATTTACATTTGTACTATAACTTCGTAGCAGAAATGGGACTTTAAACCCATCCTCTATATAGATTTTCAATCAATGCATTTGTTGCGTTTATCTACTTCGATTGTTTATCCATTAGCTATTTTAACCATTAATCACTTTAGCGATATTTCAATCATGTGTCATTACTTTTAGCAACCTATTTTTCTTTGCTTTTCAGCCAAATCAATATGTGGACATTGTTCAAGCACAACAAAATGTATATTTGAACAATCTACTGAGCTGTCCCACAATCGATTTAACTACGCCTCAGGCAACTGCAGAAGTAATTCACAACCAGAATCCCTGGTGAGGTAGAGTATTTTGGAAATGGTGTGTCGGGTTTATCTTCAACAACACATTTGAAATCCATCACATAATGCAGTGCTGTCGCCAAACAGTTATTAGTTAAATAAGTTCACACAAGTCAGCATCTGCTCGCCCTCATGTCGAGGGGAGAGTCAAGTTTCGCAGTTCACAAAATATTTCTGGAGCTTCAAAGCCAAAACAGCGTTAACTGGCTCTGTGCAGGTTGTATGGGTCAGGGGTTTCACAATTTACGCAAGCCCTGAGATCCCAAATTGATTTGACCTTATTTCCCTCCCTCAGAGGTCAAAATTGTGCACCCACCTCAGACAGAGTTTTTGTTAGCTTCAATAATGTCTTCTGAAATCAATTTGGGATTTTTTTTTTTCATTTGTCTTTTCACATTATAAAACAAGTCCCCAGGTCCTTCAGTTTTTCACCTGACGTCCCATCAGCCTGAAGGTGAGTAGATAATGACTAAATTATCATTTGTGGGGGAATTTTACGTTCAGTCTGTCGACATCCCCGCTGCCCTGGCAAAGGTTTTTGCTCCAGACACAATCACCCTATCATGTATCTTATTCTCAAGTCAAAGGAGGCTTTACTTTTTTTTTACGTAACATCCCATAAAATGGAGCTCTTTTGTTCTGTAACCTTCTGGCCTGGTAATTGCTGATCATCCAACTGTGTCACCTGCTTTTGTGACTATAACAAGTCTGATCTTATCAGCTTATAAAGGTCACTGAACTGCTTTATCTTGTATCTGTATTGTGAGGCAACTCTGAGAAATGTAAGATCTGCACTATTCAGTTCAGTTGAAACGCCCTCAGTAAAAGTAGTCTCATTTAGGCTGCTATATGTGACATTTCAGCTTTGCCACATCCACCGCACAACACGTCTTTAGTTGTTTCACTTCTGCTCATTACTCTCACATGGGACATCCTGCCGAGTACATCTGCTTCTGAAGACGCTGTGTCGTTACAAATGTTGTATTGTGGCAGCACCATGCACTCATTATGTGTGTTTGCCCTAGAATAGCACATCCCAATGTGACTCACTTGGCCTGGTCCTCCATAGGGCGAGCACTTGAATGGACATACACCAGGGAGCTGTTATGCTTTCCCTCCTGAAGCGGTGGCAGATACTTATTTCGCTGTTGGCACTGTAGTCACGGTGCAGAATCCATGACCGCTTTGTTTCAAGCATTTCCCACTTTTGAGCACGAGGCCAGCCTGCTGCCTCCACCACTTCCAGCGAACACTTTACTTTTCTTGCGAAAATGCCACAAAGACACATGGCTGTGCACGTGGGATGCCCTTGCTCTTTCCCCGGAGCGACTGTAAGATCGTCAGAAGTCTGTTTACTCTCAGTGCTGTGGGCCAGTCTTGTCGAGGATGTGTTTTAAAGGCTTTTCCAGACCACTGTGCACCTCCACTCTACCTTCACTTGGCAATTATTCTGGGCCACAGGGAGACCGTAGGCCACATGTAGCAGGAAGCTACTCAACTGCACTCGACCATGGCACATAGACTGTACCATGCTGTCAGGATGATTCAAAGACAGACTAATGGATGAAGTGCACCTCATAAGAACCCTTCATTGTGCACGGGTCAGAGAGGAATTAAGACAGAAAGTTTTATGCAGAACATCTTGAGTTTAAATTCTCTACGGGCTTTCTCTTTTCCACTAGGTTAAAGCAATTTGCACGTCTCTTCAGGAAGAGAAGTAGCAACGCAACATGCATATGGCAAAGCATTTAATGAAAATACAAAATGGATGCATAAAAACGCTTGAGGTCAAGCAGTTCAAGATTTTTAACAATGCCTGGGAGCCCTAGATATTTGAAAGCGGTTCAAGGCCTGCTGTTATCTGTCCTACAGACTCTGGGACAGCAGCCAAGCTGATGCCATCTCGAGGGGAGGAACGCAACAAAATGGCCGGAAATTCCAACTTGGTTTGTGCTCCCATCAGCCGAAGGAATTCTTTGAAATCAGGCTGCTGAAGTGTTGTATAAAAGATGCATGTAGGGAGAAACTCCGTGCTGCTGTAGGGAGAATGCAGATAAAACCTTGACAATTTAAGTGCCTTAACAAAATGACTGTACATGAGGCTTGTTTACAGTATCAACATACACACTGGCTCTGTATTCAAGTGACAAAAAAACATTAAAACAAGAAGTATCTTATCAGAAAAAAGTGGAATTCCGTATTGCACAATGCTCCATATGACATTTCCTGATAACCAGTGACGCTTTTTTTTTTATTACCTGAGCATTCACTCAAACGCAGCATCGACTTCATTCTCTGACGGCTGAGTAACGGATTGTGCCCGAAGATTTGCCGCCACCTAGTGAAAAGTCACTCACATGCACGTGAAGACGCCTTGACATCACAAAAAATATTTTCCAGCCACTGCTCAGAACTTGCATGATGGATTACTTCAGCTGAATAATAGACAACTCTGGACCTGGTCTTTGGCTTGAGATTGTTGCTTTAAATTGAGCTTTGAGTTGAGTTTTGAGTTTCCTCCTCGTTCCCTCTCACGTGCAGCTACATTTTATACGCAGATTTGCAATGCTTTTGTTTGACATGCCTGAATCCAAATGCCAAATACTAAGTATCACAGTTTAGCACTTGTCTCCTGAATCCATTGATCTGACTGTGTGATGTCAAAGGTTCACTTACTAGCTTTTTTCAAAGGATCAGGAGATGCAGTTTTCTTTAAAATGATGTAGACCTTTAAATTGGGATTACTTTGACAGAAGATTAAAATTCCAGATTGTAGATTGATTTAAGTGTCATTATACAACACAAGATTGTATAAGAATTAACTATTACAACTAATGATTAAATAATCATATCACAAAAATAAACTTTTCATGATAGAGTGTGGAGGATGAAAAAGCTCGCAGCCTGAAGAATGAAGCCACTCTGTAGTCTGGTGGTACTGCAGCGGATACTTGCGTATCTTTTGTCAGTACAGAGTGTGGCCGGGGTGAGTGTTGCCTTTTAGTATATCTGAACCAAGAAACCTCACTTCACCAATGCTCTGTAGATGGTTGCCAATGGTGATCTCGGACGTTTTAATCACAACTCATCATTCCTTTCCTGGGCTGTGTGCAAATCGTGCCAGTTCGTGATGTTTCCAGTCAGAATGAAAATGCTGGACGGTTTGTCCTGAATCTTGAACCTTAAAAAAAGATTTTTCTCAACACAAGTTGAAGTCTCCAAATCAAAGAAATAAAGAGAACCATTAGATTTTCCGACTTGATCTTTTGAACTCAAACCCATTGTGGTCTTTTCTGGCTGTTCCAAGTGTTACTTATTTTCTTGATATTGTCAGTGGAGCAGCCAGAGGTCAATGTGACTTTATTCCTAGTGTGGATGAGAACTGATATTATGAGGTTTCACTGCCATCTGGTGGTCTTATAAGTGCTGCTAACCAAAGGTCAAGTGCAGCGTACCAGGCTTTTTTTCTGTTTTTCTTGTTATTATTCTCTTAAAATAAGTAAGTGGTCATATTAAGTCTAGTGTTTGCACCTCCAAAAATACATCTAGTTTACACTCAAATCATTGATCATTTCTATCACAACCCCTCCCACAAAGACAGTAACGTTTCCCACGTCTCAATAGAAAAAAAAAACATAAAGTGCACCAACAAGGACATGAGAAAAAAATGGGAGGACTCCAGGTGGCTGATAACAGGAAGATGTTTACAATGAACTGCCCTCGTGATGGCAAAAGATGTGAAAGCAAATGAAAAAGACGAGTTTTCCCATCTCTTTTCTCCAGCTGCTTTCTATTGAAGCAGAGCGTTACCGAGACAGGCTCCATGGACAAGAAGGTTGTGCTGATCACAGGCTGCTCCTCGGGAATCGGTCTCAGCCTGGCTGTCCGGCTGGCCTCTGACCCTGACAAAACATTCAAAGGTAACCAGAGACCACTAGTCATGTTATTGTATTTCTTTTAAGCTCGAGTGTCTTGCTTGCAGTGAGTTAAAAACAGTTTGTGCTGCATGAGCTGTATATGACACTGTGTCTAATGTGTGTAACACTTTTTTACATATATTTTGAAACAAGTCACTAGTCGCCGCTTTCTGTTTAGTCTATGCCACAATGAGAAACATGGCCAAGAAGGAGCGTCTTCTAGAGTGTGTCAAAGGCCTGCACAAGGACACGTTGGACATACTCCAAATGGACGTGACAGACCAGCAGTCCATCCTGGATGCGAGGGACAGGGTTGTGGAGAAACGAGTGGACATCTTGGGTATGTTCTTGTGTCAGAGTGTTGCGATTAAGATTGCATTTTGTGTGTGTTAATGGGCTCATCCTCTACTGCTCACAGTGTGCAATGCTGGCGTGGGCTTGATGGGGCCACTGGAGGTTCAGTCCTTGGACTCGATGAGGCAGATTATGGAGGTCAACCTCCTTGGAACCATCCAGACCATCCAGGCTTTCCTTCCAGCCATGAAGGCTCAGGACAAGGGCCGCATTCTGGTCACGGGCAGCACCGGAGGGCTTCACGGTGAGACAAGCAAATGGTTGAGGATTTTTTTTTTGTTCTACACGTGCAGCTTTTTGACATGATTTGATAAAATTCTCAAAAATACATCATGTTAATGATCGCTTGCTGCCATGCTTGAAATTGCCAAAATAGCTCATCTCCGTGCTTCATGCTCTCTTGCAGGTCTCCCTTTTAATGAGGTGTACTGTGCCAGTAAATTCGCAATAGAGGGAGCATGTGAGAGTTTGGCTGTCCTCCTGCAACACTTCAATATCCAGTCAGTTTCTCAATTGTGCTGCACTTTCTTTCCTTAATCGATGAACTGAGACACTGCTGACTCAATGCTTCATTCCACAGCGTGAGTCTCATTGAGTGTGGTCCAGTCAACACCGACTTCCTGGTCAACCTGCAGAAGGCAGAGCTCGGGGACGCATCGCTCCAAAAGGTCGATGCCCACACGCTCAGCCTCTATGAGAGATACCTGCAGCATTGTGGCTCAGTTTTCCAAAATGCAGCACAGGACACTGAGGACATTGTAAAGGTGTGTTTGTATTTTTACAGCTGGTCATTACTGCATTGGGTTAGTATGTATGCATCAATAACGCTGGTGGAAAAAGTGAATTTTTTTAATAATAAAGTTTAACCAATTTGTGAGTTTAAAGGCTGAATTTGATGCCAATAATTCATGGAAATGTGCAGCAAGGAGTTTTTCACTTGTCATGAAACAGCCTCAATTTTGTACCAATGACCTTCATAAGTAAACAAGACCACCAGCAAGAAGATTAGCTATTTCTAGCTATTGTAAATACCATGACTTTTACCTGAAGTAACTTTTTTTTAACACCTAACCACTGAGATATATGTGTGTGTGTGTGTGTGTGTGTGTGTGTGTGTGGGGGAAAGAGATTTTAAAAAGCTGAGTGTGTGTTGTGCAGATATTCTGCAGATAAAAAGTGTAATAGATAGAAATACCAGAATATGATAGCCTTAATTTCCTGAACGAGCGGAACGGTTTGATAGTTGAACAGTTTCTGTAGGAGGGCACACCTTTTGAAAAACGTACATAGGAAAGAATAATAATATTAAAAAGATATAAGAAAAAACAGAAGAACAATAGTGTAAATGCTGCTTCATAAAAGAACTTGGCTGACAGTAAGAAAATGTCTCTTTGGCAAGTGTACATACAATTGAACCCTCAGCACTGCAGCCTCCTTGCATATAAACAAAATAGAGTAAAGTACACATGAGGTAACGGGACACCATGTGCACTTGTATCCCTGGAAATGTATCTCAAGACTCAATACTGTTGGTATTAGGCTATTGAACTGAATATTAAGATACATTTCCAAAGTAAAGTTCTGTAAGATGACATCTGTCATTTTCCCTCCTCTGTATAGTTAATAATGCAAGGAGGCTGCACTGACGAGGGTTCACATGTGTGTCCACATGCTAAAGATATAATTTTTTTCTTTTTTTGTTATGTTAAGATTTATTTTTATTATTTTTTTACTTTTGGCATCATGATCCAGAAATGCCTGGAGGTCAGAAGTTGGGCATTTCAACAAGGACACACCAACCTCCAATGTTGACCAGAGCGCAGCATTAGGGTCCATTGATTTGCCACCAGTTTACAAGTTGGAATTCTGACTTCTAGTGGTGTTCAGTTTTACTTTTTCTAGTAGGAGATCAGCTTTATTTCTGGACTGAGTATTCTGGAACAATAAGTAAATGATGATATAAATAAGTCTAAATTGATTTGTAAAGAAAGGATCAAAGAAGTTCTTCATTCGTACATTGTAGCATAATGTAGTTGTAGATTTAATTTTTTTCAGTCATATCTCTTCTTTAAAGTTGTTCTTAAGCAGTTTGATATTTGTCCGTTCAATTTGAAAACTATAACTAACTGAACTTCCTGTGCCTTTTTAGTATTGCAGACAACCTGCCAGTTGCGACCAGGTTAGAGTTTTACCCTAACAGAGAAGCTGGAGGGGATGAGGAGCCGAAGAAAGACATTGTGAAAGATATCCAGTTTGAACATGGCTACAGACTGGGCTTTGTCGACAGTAACAAGGTGATCTTTATGTTGCCAGGTCACTGTCAGTACTTTCACTTACTTTTAAACAGTATAATTACTTAAATGTTAATGAGAGTTAAAGTAATAGCTGTTCAATCTGTTTCTATTTTCCTTGTCGTCTTGTCTTTTCCCCGAACAGTTTTATCTGCACAACCATCTGTCCTTCATTCTGTACTTCCACAAAGAAAAGCTGGAGCAGGGGGAAGTTCACAATTACAGGGTGGTGCGTTTTGAGGTCATACCCCAAAGTGTAAAAGTAGATGGTAGGTGTCAACACAATCTTTCTGAATTGCTTAAGGTAGCATAATGTGTGTGATTTATGGTGATTAAAAAGTATTCCAATAGAACTAAGACACACATAGGTAGCCTCCAAAGTAACCAGTTATGTAAACATTGTTTTCTCTCATTTCTTATAATACTATCTATAATTATTTATTTTTAGATCTGAAGGCTATGGAAAATGAGAGGACTTGCACCTTGCCTGAGGCAAGTGGTTCTGCTCCCCAGGAGATTGACCCAACCAAGGAGAATGAGGTCCTCTTCACCTACTCTGTCCACTGGGAGGTCAGTGACTGCTGCATGGGCTTTCAGTGACTTGAAGCATCTTGTAATATGGAGTCAAACCACAGTGTAACTAAACAAATTCCTAAAACCTAAAACAAAGTTGCTGTATTTAACCAAGGGTTAGTTTTAAATCAAAATTATTCTGGTAAATTAGTTGTTATCCATGTTATCATCTTAGAACTAACTGTCTCTCTCTGCAGCCCGACATAGTGTCAGCAAAGCACCAAGAAGAAGAAGTATAACTAAACTGTACATGACAAAAATTAATCCACAGCAGGAGAGATTAACCTGACTGGGTGTGTTAAAATAAAGAGGAAGGGGTTGCCTTTATGTTCTGTGGTGTCTGCCAGAGGCAACCCCACTTTGTCTGACAAGAAGTGTCAGTAAGCTACTGTTAACAGCTGTGTATATAGCGAAATGGATAATATGATAATATTAGCTAAATTAAAAGAACTTCTGAGCACAGAAGGAGAGTACAGTACAGCTAAGGATTTTGAACGGTCCCATCAATTTAAGAGTGTTCACATGACAATTAAATCAGAAATCCATGACATAAACTGGGAAAGTTATAAATTCTGGGTACGGAATGACCCAAAAGTATGTTATTGTTATTTTTTATCAGGAAAAACTGACTGTCATACCTGTACAAGTGCCTCAGTAAGTTAATGTCGGTTCTTGGTTTATAAACTTGATCCATAATCTGCAGGGATTTCCCCCCACAGTTCAACTTGCATTTGAATCTTGGAGTAAATGCAAAATGGAATCATAGTGTGAAATAAAGTTTCACTGCCTTGTTACTTTGAAACAGTATAATTATCTAAATTTTAATGAGAGTTGCAGTGCTGACGACTGCTGAATCTTCTTGTATTTTCCTTAGGTTACTTCTTGCCTTTTCAGTTTTACAAGGTTACATAATAAAATTCAGGCATTTTCCCCAGCAGTTTTATTTCTGTAGGATATGAGATTAAACAAAGCTAAATCAATGTTGAGGAAGGCCTGCTGAGCATCTTGTCTCCTCTGTGCAGGAGAGTGAGGTGAAGTGGGCGTCTCGATGGGACACATACCTGACCATGAGTGATGTCCAGATTCACTGGTTCTCCATTGTCAACTCTGTAGTGGTCGTCTTTTTCCTGTCTGGTATGTGTAATTGTTGACACATCCAGCTCAGCTCAGCTGTCATCTCTTACATGTGTCCATATCAACACAGTAATGTACTGTATGTTAAGCCCATGGCAGAAATCACATGGAGCAAATGCAGATTTTATGTATAAAATGAGCAGTTTGTAAAATTGTGATATAGCAGGGTTAGAGACTAACTTTGTCCCGTCATCCCGGGGAGGAAATTAAATGTGTTGGGATGAAAAGAGATACTCAGAGTTTCCACGGTAAACACACCAAAGCTCTCAAGCTGTTGCTTCCCTTCCCAGGCCTGCTACTGCTCCTCTCAGGGTCTCTTCTCCTCCAGACCTAGTCCTTGCTGGTCATCCGCTCTCCATAGCCCAGAGACATAGCTGTGTGAGAGATTGGTGTGTTTACTGGGGAAAATACAGTTCACAATCCACTGTATCAGCAATGCTGCTGGCTGTTACGAACTAATTGAAATAAAACACAGACAATGAGAACATAAACACTCTAAGCTTGGCTCATACTGTTAGCTCATATGCTGCTTTTCCACCAGCACTTTTGACCGCACTAAGTCATACCGTGCTGTGCCGATTTGCTTTTCCATCACCAGTTTTATTACGCTGAGTGGAACCAAGCTCAACAGAAGGGCCAAGCCTTGCCTGTCTCGAAAGTCCAGAGAAACATGCTATTGCTTTTTCACTAAACCTATCGATAATAATAACAAAGTAAAGAAACAGCACTTTCATTTTGAAAAAGCTTACTTTCACATCAAGACATTTGAGAAAAATGCTTGGACAGTGGGGGAAAAAAGTTAGTCTGGAGCTCTGCAACATTTTTGCCTTTTGCTTTCTTCACACTTTTTTCTGGACCTTTTTAAAGACTTGAATGTGGTTCAAATCTATATATTTTTCTCTCCCAGGTATTTTGAGTATGATCATTATCAGGACCTTGAGGAAGGACATTGCTAATTACAACAGAGAGGATGACATAGTAAGAAAATACACACTGGACAAAACACCTGACAGTTTGCTTACTTCTAGCAAGTCTTGTTAGACAGTATAAAGCAATTTGACTTGATTTCAAAGTAACTGCTTTAAGTGTTGCTGAAATTGGCTTTGGGTTCTTTATGTTTATTATATTCCAAAAACTTCACCAAATTTTTCTACTCCCTTATCAGGAGGATACCATGGAGGAGTCAGGATGGAAGAATGTCCATGGTGATGTCTTCAGGCCGCCTCAGTATCCCATGATCCTCAGCTCTCTGCTGGGCTCAGGGATCCAGCTCTTTTGCATGGTCCTCATTGTCATCTGTGAGTTTGTTTATTTTTTTGTTTTTGTTTTTTTAATCATCAATTCTCTTTATCCGAAACTGTGCCAAAGGAATGTGCTCATGGTGACAGGACTCTCAATCACATTATCTCACAAATATAAAGCAGCAAAGATGAGCCTGTGCAGAAACAAATGTGAAAGCATCTGCAGCACATGACATGAACAACAGCTTGATGTGCTTTTGAAGGAGTTTTTTTTTTTTTTTTTTAATTTAACCTTTATTTAACCAAGTAATTAACCCATTGAGATCAAGATCTCTTTCACAAGGGTGACCTGGCCAAGAGGGCAGCAGCACACGTCATATTAAATAGTACATGATGAAGAGACAGTTTACAGACAATAAGTTAAAAAACAACTATTGCAATGAACAGATCAGTTTACAGATAAAGTGCAGTCGTGATGACAGATTACAATTCAGAAACACAGGCATTGTCCGATTGACTCGCGTTTTTTGTCCTTTAAGATCGAGCCAAAGGCTTCAAGTGAAATGAGGTCGGCCATTTTCAAGTCATTTTGGAGAAAGTTCCAAGTAGAAGGAGCAGCAAAACTGAACGCTCTTTTTCCAAGCTCAGTGCGGACACGAGGAACAGACAGTTTTAA
>OMLP01015328.1:0-21099 GCA_900302685.1 Spondyliosoma cantharus | reverse complement strand
ATCAACACCATCAGGGCCGCCTGCTCATAGTACACATGGTACTTGACGCAGTTAACAGTAATAGTTGACAATTTAATATTGATTTTATTGGCTAGTAATAGCAATTCACCTGTTTTAAGATACCTTCATAAGTTGAATGAAAGCATTGTATGTGGCTGACTTATTAAAGTCTCAAGCTGACTGGTTTCAAAACAAAAACCTTGTAAAGCAACTGTAAAAACATGCACTTGATGGCTACAGATTTTGTGTTAAAAGACTCAGGATAAAGGGCTGCAAGTCTCAGGCAAAAAAGCCAGAAACCCTCACCAGTTGATCATCAATGTAGATGACAAGGAAACAACTTCGTTCTTGCAGTGTGGCACTACTTAGTCCTGATATTATTGGAATGATAAATTTTAAGGTCAGACTGTGATTTCATGCTCTCCCTCAATATATATTTTTATGATAATAGATAAGAATTGACTGAATGAAAGGGGAGTGTCGGGCCTTCGTGGAGGTATGCACTCTACTGATTGCCACTCTAGCTTTCATTTTATTTGTAATTTCGGGTTTAAAACACTGTTATTAAGATGTGTCACAAGCTATCGATTCAATCACCGGTGCTGTAAAGGTTCAGCATGCTATATAATGCTCAGGACACATTCAGTTAACTCACACACACACACACACACACACACACAGCCGGTGCTTTTGTAGCTGTAAAACTTCCCGGTACATAAAGCCAACATGCAAACACTGTGTCACATCGCTGAAAAAAAGGAGGGAGGAGGAGGCAAACCAGCCACCCAGGAGCAGTGTGGGGATTTCCATGCTAGCTTAAATTTAGGCGCGCGGTTTGGGGTCTTTATTGTTCCTCAGAGACCAAACTTTAAGTGAATTTCTCCACCAGGGGGGCTGTTCCACGAGCGACACTGCATACTGGAGCGAACAGAGGCAGACATCTGCAATCTGCCAACGCCCCGGGTGAAACTCTGTCCTTTTCCGCGCTGATCTCGAATGAGCTTTTTCCATCCTGTGCTGTAACACTCTCCTGTCAGAGAAAATAATTCAAAATGGGTTTGTCATCTTGCGTCTAGAGACAGCTGCATAATGCTTTGTTTAAAGGCTCTATTACACTGGCGGGGAGATTGAAGGCTTTGAGAGATGATTTTGTCTTCCTCATAACTTTTCATTTCAGATATTGATTTGAAAGACATTTCCCCACTCGCCAAGCAAAACTCTTTCAATGACAGCTTACCATGCAGTCGCACCTTACCCCCCCGCCAAAAAAAAAATGAATATTACATTTCACAGTTGCAGAAAAATAGGCTAAGAGAAAACAAACACAAACACACCAGAGATTTCATCATATTCAGAGCTCTGTGATGTGCCATGACTTACACACCGCATGTTCTCTTACGACTTCTGCCATGTTTCAAGGAGTAGTGAGCATGTTCGCCTTAGCGAGGCATGCACCGGAGCGAAAGTAATCAGCGCTGCGGGAGTCTTTGGAGAATACTCCCTAACAGGTTAGCTGGCAGACATTTTTAGGAGGGACATGATACCGGGAAAAGGCGGAGCAGGTGATGGCAAAAGGTCCCCGTAGGAATGGCGGGTAGCTGACCTGGTGGCTTACAAGCTCGAGCTCGCGTTCCCCATTTCACGCTTTGTGTCCTAGAAAGATTCAAAAGACAGTGGATATTATTCCCTCTGCTCTCGACCCCGCTGAGGTCCGATCAAAGATCCGAGCCTTTGATGTTTTAACCCCTGGCTGTTTGGAGGGGTGGGGGGAAAAATGCCCCTCCTGTGAACCAGATGGTGCCTGTTGCATGCTGGGTGCAGCCAGGCAGTGTTACGGGTCCCACCTGTGGTTTTAATTACAGTGCATGACGAGGGGATGCAGCAGAGCGGAAGGGGAGAGGAAAGCAGGGGTGACCCTCGCTGTTCGGCGCGGGCGAAGGGAGGAGGGGGGGGAGGAACTGCGCATTCACCTGAACCGATCACGAACGATGGACCCCGCTTTGTCCCTGCCTGTCACAGCACTCCCCCCTTCCTTAACTGCTTCCAGAGCCGCACATTTAACGACCAGATTTGTTAAGCAGCCCGAGATATATACCTTACACATTTTGCCTGCGCATGACTCCAGCTGTCATGTTTTTCAAAGCACCCCATGATGCCTCTTTTTCTCCGTCTCCCCTCCCCTGTCACAAATCATCTACATTCCAAACACACGCCCATATATTCTCCCCAGTCTGTCTTCTCCGCTCACCGGTGTATAATTTGTGCATATCACTATTGCTTCTCCGCATGGTTCTCCAGCTCCTCTGCGCGGATGAACTCCTATCAGATTAAACTGACTCCGACCTCCCTGCCTCCCCCTCCCCCTGCATGTACCACCCCACACCGGGATCCTAAGGGTCCACCCCCCACCTCTCTCTCTCCTTCTCTCTCCACGAGCACCTCTCCTTCTATCCTTCTTTTGACATTTCGGGCTCCTTCTGTCATCTGAGGGGTCCCGCTGAGTGCTGAGGTGCTTCAGTGGCACGAGGGGGGGAGCCTTAAAAAATCCCCTCCAGGCCGCTTATGTATACATTCACAAAGGTCCTGAATATTTTCAGATTTTTTGCAAAGGGTCTGAGTTTTTAGTCCAGCATGAATAACAGAAAGCGCTGCGTTGTAAGTTTGGCTCAGGTTCCCTTTCTTCGCACCCATACGAAGCAGGGTGTGTAAATCTACAGTCTTCATGTAGGTATCCATTTACGCGTTTCATCTTTACTTATTTTGACCCCAGCTTTGGAATAAAAACAAAGAAAAAAAAAAACTTGATAAAGTTTATTTCTCTGTAATGTATTCAGCCAGGATTCTTGGGGAACTGTATTTTTTTTTTCCCCTTCCTCTCTCTTTCTCTGTGAGCGTGCGGAGCTGCGTGTCAGATCTGTGGGATGCCTGTAGGCTGCTCCCAGGAGAGGCACGGTGCGCTCATCCAACACAAACAGGGTCACAAAACAACGACTCAGCCACTTGTGCAGAGTTTACTTCAAATTAGCCCAACTCTTGTGTGAGTACACAGCAGCCAATCAAGCTGATCTCGTGTCAGACAATGAGCTGACGGCGTGAGACAGAAGACGGAGGTGATGCCAAAGGTAGGAAGAGAAGCAGATTGCATCAAAGTGAAGCGAGCGGAACCTTTTTTTTTTTTTTAAGTAAAAATAATTTCTACTCACAGAGGAGCCAACTGAGAAACAAACTGTTAAATACTCCTGTAAATAACACGCTGATCCTTTTTGTTGCACATTGTGGCTTCTGCCTAATGAACTATTTTGTTTCCGGCTGTGACTTTTTTTTTGTAGGTGGTGTAAAGCATGCCCGGGTGATCGAGAGACAAGTCATCACCGCTGACGGGCAAACGTAACGAGCGTCAAGGAAAAGCTGCGATAGGCAGAATTAGCAGCGCAATTAATATTCCAGCCATATTTTTCCGGGGAGGAAGCAGAGGGCACGGCAGCTGCTCCCATATGCAGACCTTGCTGTTATGACCGTGGGGGCGATGTCAGACACCCTACCCCCCACCCCACCACCACCAGCGCCACACCTTCCTCCCCCTAATCCCTCAGCAGCAAACCCCTCTTCTCCCTCCCTGCCTTATCCGATTTACCTTAACTTCTGCGATCTCTGCCCCCTTATTTGCATTTTAACCTCCGCCTATTGTTTTTATTTTTTTCTACGCCTCTGACTGTCACTTCTTCTGTATTTGTCTCACAGTTCATGGGGCGGGCATACTGACAGAGGAGTGTATTAGAGGAATTAAATTCTGCATGTATCAACAAGCGTACACCCTGCTGAGGTGCCCTTGAGCAAGCAGGTGAATGCCGACCTGCTCCTTCTCCAAGGGAAATTCCCAGCATCCCTTAAGAAACATCACTACCACAACAAATAATGTGATGAACTGGTTCATTCACGGTGGTTAATTTGCCATTTCTGCAATTGTATATAAAATTATTATCAAAAATGCCTATCCAGGTCCAGCCCAAAGCAATGCGTCAATCTTCCGGTGGCTCATGTTTAAGTGAAACAGGAGACACTCGTTGGCTGTTGTAGGCTCCGGTGCGGGCATATATAATATCCAAATGAGGAATGAATAGCAGCCATCTCAGGATATCTGGTATGGATGGACGATCGCCTTTTGAAGTGAATGAAAGGAGTTTTGGGGCCAACAGAAAACATACACGACCACAGTTTGTCTCTATTTTGCCAACATTTATGCATTGAATGCTGTGTCTGGGATTAAATGTTTTACTGAAATGGATGTACTGGACATTTGGGGATAAGAGAGGACGTTTTTTTGTTGGAGAGTGATTCACTACAGAAACACCAAGACTCTTGATTGGTGAGCTGCCAAAACTGTAACAGCAAAACCACATCATCTTCTCTGTGAGGTTGTCTGACACACCGGTTGGTGAGGTTGTCTGAGTGAGGAACACACTGGTCTTGAAAAGCCTGGCTGGACTTATTTCCACACCTCGTCTTGTCATTGTGCCAGCGCTGGAGAAAGAGGCACACCTTCCTGTCTCACCCAGTCGACAATGATGAAGTTGCAGGTAGTTGTGAAGCCAGCTTTGTTTTGTAAGAGCTGGACTTGCCAGGGCTAACGTTAGCTTGCCTGCCCTCGCTAGCTCATCCCTCTTCTTCTCAAAGTGTTTTTTTTTATGTGTTTAGTCACAATAGCTCTCAATGTCAAAACTAGTTCTTTGTACACCTCGCCCTCTACCACACTCATTGGTAGCATATTGCCTCTGTCCGGCGTACGTCCCTTCCTCCTCCGGCTAACAGCAACATGATCTTTGGCTGCTAGCCACCTTTAGACCTGGCAGCAAGGTGCTTGTTCTTAATGTCATAAAGTATAGTGCTAGAACTATTACTCAACTGACTGACTTTATTTTCCCGAAGTCACCTTACAGGACTTCTATTTAAATTGCTTAAACTGTGTATTAATTCCAGTGTTGTCAAAGCTAGCTAAAGACGCGGGCTAACAAAGTTTAACATTAGCAGCTTATGTTCAGTTTTCAAAAGAATGAATACATGTTTGGTTATTACCTTTCTTCTCGAGCATGATCGCCTTCCATAGAAATCACAATGAGCAGCGCAAATGTGTTGGATCATTTGTGTTTGGAGACCAATGGAGGCGTGCAAAGCCAGGAGTATGATGTAAAGAGTAGATGTAGCTTCTTTTAGCGCGCTTCACTTTTCACCTTAGACAGCTTTAACATAGCCATTAGCAGACAGTGTCTGAACAAACAACATAGATTGACATGCATCGCCGGTTAAAAATATTCTACCAATTAACTGTCAATCACGGACATGCCTAATTTAGGTACACCACCAGCTGAGCAGGGACATGAAAATGTGTTTTCTAAAAGAATTCCTGCACCCACTTCATGCCAAAAGAAACCTGTACTCATTCTGCATGGCACATCTCTGACACCTCTCTGACCTACTGAATCGCACTGACCTGCACGGCTCACAGCTTGAGAACGACAGCAGCTCCGGCCTGACGGAAGTGCATTATGAGTGAAGGAGGAGGGGATTCCGCAGGTACTGCAGGTCAAACATAGTTCATCATCGACAAACAATAGCTGTGACCCAATTCCAGGATGCGGATCAGCAAGCAGGTGAGTATGTAGTCTGCTCACACCGGAAAAGAGACCAAATTATTTACAAAAGAAAATGGAAAGACAAACACATATTGTCACTTCCCATGAACTACATTGAAACATTATACTATCAAGTTTAATCAGTTAGTGTACAGTGCATTGTCACTGTTCAGTGGAATCCATGCATCTCCAGTTTTGGTGATTTCAGATTGTGTTGAATAATTATGTGTAACGCTTTATATTATGGTCCTCAGTAAGTGTTAGTTAACAGGTAATAAGGCATTATAGGATGCTTATTAACATTATTATGTGTCAATATGAGTATGTAAGTGTTATAGTAAGATTATAGGCTATTAGAGACAATTATAAGCACTTAGCACGTATAACAAACTTGTCAAGACACTTACAGCTTCTTATAATTGTTTATAAAAGCATTATGAACGAATGTATTAACTTTATCAAGCTCATCTTTAATGCCTATGTTAAACCTTAAACAAGCTTTGTTGTTGCTTTTTTAAAATGATAAAGTACATAATTATGTATTTACTAGCAGTTCAAGGTTAATTTACTACACAGGGTTGTGCCATATGTTGCCGTCCCTTTATGCTACACAGGAATAAAACGATTTATGGTGGAGTGTTGCGGATGACTTCAGGAGTCTCACAGTCACAGAGAAAAGAAGCTGCTTCGTAGGCTACAGTAATTATGCATTTATTAACAGTTAACAGTTACTAATACTATTAGCTGACACTTAAGTGTTAATTGATCACAGTAAGTGTTCCTTTTTCAGGTTTACGATATTTCTCATACTTATTAAGATGATATTTATTAACCAGATCAGATAATCAGAAAAATGCGTCGTCACAAGGCAAAAAACAATGTTACTTGTTATCTGATACCAAGATTAACTTTTATGAGACTTGAATGTTGCCTATATAAGCTGTTTGATGATGAAAATATCATGAGAAGTGTTAAGAGAAAGCTGAAATATTGACAAATGAGTTGTTTATTTTGTAAATATTTCTGTATACAGAACATAAAAACGGCTGTTTGCACATATTTTCTCACAGTTTAATTCAGTGTGTTTTATTTACCCTTCTTAGGGTTTACACATGGGCCCAGTGTTATATTTAATTGAATTCATTAATATAAAACAGTAGCTTTATCAGCGCGCATGTGTGTGTTGTGTCTATGTTTTTGTTGTGTGTGTGTGTGTGTGTGTGTGTGTGTGTGTGTGTGTGTGTGTGTGTGTGTGTGTGTGTGTGTGTGTGTGCGTGCACGTGTGTGTTCTTCACCAGCCCTTGCTGTGGGGGTGTCTGTTATTATTAGCACCTCTGTCGCCATGGAAACTATTTCAGTTACACTAATTGGCTTCATAACAAGAAGAGTGGGTACGTGTTGAACTGACAGAGAGACGGAGGAAAAATCGACGGAAAGAGCGAGAAGGACAGAGTGAAAGTTAGAGGGCACAAAGAGAGTTTCTCCAGGGTGAAAAAGTGGAAATGCAAAGATATGTAGACGTGATGGAAGACACAGTTGTGGATGCAGGCGAAGACAATGAAAATGCTCCTTTTCTTCCCAGATTTTGAGAAAATAGCACACGGATTCCCATGAGGTCATGCACTCCAGCGTCTGTTCTGCAACTGTTTTGTAGGATGATGTGTGTGTACGCATATTTATTGTCTGATGCTATGGAAGATAAGCGAAGACTGGCTATTGTAGTGGTTCACTAGCATGGAGGACTTAACACCAACTGTTGCGGTTGTATGAGTCATTAGATGTTTTTATGCACAATCTGAATCACTAGGCTTGTTTTCCTTTATTCAGAGTCAGCCATTTGTCTCCATTACTTCTTATACAGAATCAGGAATAGCTTCCACAGGCTTCAAAATCGCTCAAGCTGCATTATCCAGGCTAACAAACAGCCTGCATGTTTGTCTCTTTCTCTCCACTGTTCTTATTTGTTGCTTTACACTTGTTTTCTGATCAGTGCAAATATTCCTCTCACTGGACCAAAGAATATTTCTTTGACTACGTGAAAAAAGATGCTCCAGGGTGATGTCAGTACATATAGTACATGGACAAAACTTTACGCCAATTGCTGCAATCCTCTGTGACACAGTACAACCACCTGTCACATGTGTCTGCTAACAAATCACACGTCACACACAGATTTTGTCATTCGTTGTTTCAGGGCGTCTCCGCGGCAAAATGAGAGTAATTAAACGTGACATGCATTGCAAAATGCATAGACAGAAGTAAATGGGCTGTACTTCAACTCAAAATGACAGTAGCATTCACTACGAACATTGGCTGGCTGTGAGCTTGGCAGTGAGACCACGGCAGGCTGGTCCATGCATATTGGAGGCACACAGATGGCCTCAGCACTGAATATGGATGAGGGATCTGACACCACAAGTCAGATAGACAGCATGGAAAAGCGAGAGGAAAAAGAGGGGAAGAGAAGAGGAGGGAGGGAGCCAGGAGGGCAGATCAATAAAGTGGAACCTCAGGTGGCAGTTATATATCAGTAAATACATCTGCTTTTAATAACCTCACTCCATTTTCCCGTTCCCCTTATACCCTTCTCTCCCTCCCCAGCCTCCTCAATCCCCAGTCTATCCCTCCGGCTATGGCTGTATGAATTATGAGGCACAAATTAGATGTGTGTGCACTTGTGTGTCAGTGTGATTGTGCAGTATATTGTGCTTTGTGTGTTTGTCTGTGAGTGGGCTGGAGGCCAGAAGTGAGCGAGCGAGTGAGCGAGAGGCTCAGCGCAACAGTAGCTGCCACAGCATCTGTCGGTCTGAGGGTGTGAAGGTATTCCCTCAGCGGTACACAGAGGTTATAAAAAGGCACACACTAACACATTTTTCACACAAATGCACAAAGACAAACAGCCAGAAACACACACAAAACATGCAAAAACATATATTCACTCCTCACAGATGACTGTACACTCGGGTGAGAGATAAATAAAACATCAGGGATCTTGCCTGGAGCACTACAGAGGGTATTCATGTATGTTTGGATCTTTTATACATTTTTTGCGTTGGTGTGTCTGTATTTGTGTAGCCAGGGTTAACAAGCTCTTTAGTAGAGGTGGTGTTTTACAGCCTGGTGAGGGTGGTCCAGCATTTTCTACCATGTTGCCACATTAAGTCAGTCTCTCTCTCTCAGTGAGGGGGAAAAAGAACAAGGAGGAGGAGCAAGAGAGGTAGGGACAGGTGGCAGGTGTGTGGAGGGAAGGATGAAGAAAAGAGGAAAGATGGGGAGATGACAGGAAAGAACTGGAGGTACCTTGAAAAGACGAATCCGGGCAATCCTCTTACGAAGACGATCTTTCAAAGATATCGACATAAAGGTAATGAGCTGCAGCCATTATGGATGCTATTATAACATAATGTCAAAGATACTTCCTCTTAATGATCAAACAAATGACTTGAATCCAGGTGAAATTTTTCACTGTACATCCACGCCCACCGTTAATGCAAATAAAAGTGAAACAAGTGAGTTGGAAAATGATTTTATGCATTCAGATGATTGCGATGTGGGATGGGAAGTCCCTGAAGTGATGTATTATATTCATTGTGAGGTGTTTATGAATAGAAATGTCATTAGTCTGTTAAGAAATATCAGGTGGCTTTGAATAGCTTGTTCCATTAAGTGCAGAGCAGATATACTTTGTATTTTCCAAAACATATAAGATTGATACAGTACCTTTAGGCAGTGGCTGCTTTCAGTTCTTGACTTGCAAAGAAACTTTGCAACACTCGACAACATGGACTGCACAGACACTGTAGCCAGTAGCATCTGTGTAATAGGAGTCCAATAAATACTTGAATGTGTTTTCATCATCTACTGGATCCATTTCAGTCTAATTGATTGCGCTGTGGAAATACTGTGTGAACACATACAAATAGGCATGGGACAAAATGAAAATTGTATTGCTTATAACATTAATGATGGTTCTTTTCTATTCAATTGTCCCAGCAACCCTGACCGCGTGATAGTGAGTCAGCACAACTGCAGGACCCTGAAACTGAAGCAGATAAACAGAATTCAGCCATCACAGATTTGAATATTTATACCTGTGCTTTTCCCACTGTGACATGTCAAAATGTCTCCTGTGAAAAAGGGCCTGTTGCTATCAGTTCATTTAGTTTGATGAATTCCCAGCGTGACTCTTACTAACATGCACCTGACTAGAGGTCTAATTTACCAGAGTTATTGATAACACTTGTGTGGGTGTGCAGGTCCAATGACAACAACATATTACATTAGAAAAATTGTCATTTCAAACTCAGTAAAAATTCAAAATAAATAAATAAACAAAGAACGAGACCCATTTATCTCACAGAAATGATGTATTTCTACTAGAAATGTTGAGTTTTAATGAACAAATCTGGATGTTTTCCTCCAACCTAAAGATATTTTGTCACCTCAAGTTATATTTTAGCCAAAACGTTGCATTCCAAATATTTCCTGTGGTAGCTATAGATAAAGTCTTTCCAAGTTTGATTTTCACAGTAGAAGGTGCTGAAATAAAAAAGAAACCAAAGGCTGCCTGGAAGGTAGAAAATCCATCAAATAGAAGTTATGCTATTCTTGGCAGTAATGTGCAGTACCGGTAACTTGTAGATAATGGACCAAAGAATGCAAAAACCATCATTATGATTCTTTAAAGCTCTGGTTTTCCCCAGGACTTGAATATCAGCACTGCTCTTCTCCTGTATTCCTTCTTTCTTTCTCATTTTCTCTTTTTTTGACTCAAACAAACTGAGGGAACCATAAAATGGCCCTCCTCGGGGAGCAGCTTGTAATGTCTGTCTGTAGAAGATTGAAACAGGAAAAGTTTCACCTCCGGCTCAGCTCCCCAGTGACTGCTGATATCAGAGTTATGGGCCTCGATTACTTTCTCCTGTATCTCCTGTCTCCATCTCCAGCAGGGAGATGAAGCACTCGCTGATATATTTCTCCGTCTGGGCTCAGGAACGTTAACTCGAGTCCTTTTGGGTCCACTCCCTCCCTTCCTGTCAGTAAAGCCATGTTGCTTTTGTGTTTGTGTGTGTCGGATGAGGTTGGAGCTCCCTGCAAAAGGCATAACTGTGGTGGCTCAGTAAACTAATTTGATGATCTAAGTATCAGTGTCTCTCTCATTGTGCACTCTTTGATCAACACTCAAAGACAATCTCAAGTCTTTTGTTCCATCTGTCGCCACTGTCTCTAAAGTCATTTTTGCCTCCTTGACTGTGCCAGTTTGATTTGTTTGCTCCTTTTGTTCGAGATTCACATTGTGAGCAACATTTTATTGTCAATCGCTATTAAATCGGAATGCTCAGTTATTTGAATCCAAACAAAACTCCAACAAAACTCCATTCATCGATTTTTACAGCCTATTATCCTTAGTAATTAGATTTAAATATGATCATATTGGACAATTCTGTACACTTAAACGTAACCACCATGTTGGCCACACCTTAAAGGTATGCACAATTTCCCCCAAAAAAACAATGTACAGAAAACTAATCTTCCTCAAGCAACCACGAGAAGTGGTTGTATTTTAATCTCTATTTTATTTGTATTTTGCTGTGTTCAGGAGTTTCTTTGGGGGCATCAACCATTGGGCAGGGGTGTTTAGCTCCAAGCCAATGATGGTATGCAGGATGTGAGGTCAAGACTCAAAACGTAGCAACCAGGTTACATCGCTTACTCTGTCTCTCTCCTCTGCTTTGGGGCTTTCATAAAGAGCTGCAGGTGTGTGTGTCTGTTTGACAGAGGGTGAGCTTCACCCACAAACAAGCAGAGCAAAGAGCCAAACAGCTGAATACATTAAATTTGGGCCGCACGATGGTGCAGCGGTTAGCACTGTTGCTCACAGCAAGAATTCACTGCTTGGGCAAGGCTTTTCTCTGTGAACTTTGCGTGTTATCCCGATGCTTGCTTGATATTCCCCTGGGTGCTCCTGTTTACCACACCATCAGCAACATCCGGTCAGCGCCCTTGACCAAATGCACTGGCTTGGAACTGGACTTGGTCCATGGGCCCCATACGTTGGCCGTCCACTCCTCTTCAGGGGCTAAATGCAGAGAAGTTTCACCACATTGTATGTAATAAATAAATATTTCTTCTTCTTTTAACTGCCTAAACCTCACCCTTACTTCACTATAATATATTTGCCATAACCATGTTCTTTCCCTAACCTTATCCAGACCATAGTTGCCATGCACTGATGAATAAAAAGTGAATTCAAAAGTGATTAACTCAACATAATTCAGGGTCTTGGGATGGATTTTTGCTGATTAATGATGATTATTGCGTTCATGTATGCAGCTTGTCAATTAAAGCAGGGATATAGGCGTCACATCTTGAATTAGTAATGAGTTATATACACAACAGAGTACTGTATACTCACACAGCACCCGTTAGATTTCCCTGCATGAATAAATGTACACCTGAAAGGTAATGGTAGTAATTACAGAGAATCAAAGCACTGACGGAGACAAGGGGGGAGAAAAAGACACATGAAAGGACAGAACAAGGAGAGGATGAGGGGAGATGAGTGAAGAAGAGGAAATGGAGAGCTGGAGGAGTGAAGGGGGGAGTATAAAGTGAAAGTGCAGGAGAATAGGTGGGAAAGTGATAAGAGGACAGCGATGTAAATTGGCACAAACCTTGCCATTTCTGCACAGTCAGCAGAGTAACGGAGACGGCGAAGGTTGTTAATGCAAAAAAAAAGCAAAAGACGCGACAACAAAGACAAAGAGAGGAGACGGAAAACGTAGGGGAGAGAAGAGAGAAGTGTCACATCAGGAAAATTCATAGAAAGAAGACAAGGATGGGAAACTGTACTGATGCTTCCGCAAACTGGATAAAATACTGAGCATTAGACAGCTAGATCCAAAGCTGTGACGCATGTAACTCAGATGAAGTAGAGATGTGGGAGGTGAGGGGAAGAGGAGACATGGGGGGGTCGCCGTTATACAACTCTGTGCCCTGCCAAGTTCTGTACTTTCACTGCAGTTTGACTGGCACAAGCTCCACGAGAGCGCAGACTTGTCATTGATCCACCTACCAAAGTATGAACATTTCTCTGTTTTCATGATGGCAAATTCAAAGGGCGCTGCATAGGCTAAAAGGCCGCTATTAGAGTCACTCAATCAGAAAAAACAAATCAAACAAAAACATTGGATATGCCAAGTTTTTTCCACTTTCACGTCCGTTATGTCATTTCAGTCGAGAAAGAAAGAAAGAAAGAAAGAAAGAAAGAAAGAAAGAAAAGAGTGACATGGAATGTACCTGATCCTGCCGATCCATCTGAACTCACAAATGCTTTCGCTCTGGGCTCATTTAAACAATCAAATGAACATCCCGAGGGAGCGTAATTAGACTAACTCCTGTCTTCCCTCCCCTTCTTCCTCTCCCTCACTCGCCGTCTCTTTTAACGCTTTAATTATTTATGATTTAATCACAGGGAGCATGAACAGACGCCACAGCTGCCGTCTGTCACACACACACACGTACACACATAAACATGCACGAGTGAGAACATGACTAATGACACTGTGTCAGTGTGTTTTAAATTGCTCCTATTTTCCAGTGGCGATACCTTCATAATACAAACTCGCCAAAAAACAAAGGAACTGGCTGAAAAGTAGCTTGTGTTTAACCGATTGAACCTTTTTCCGGTAGTGATATTTTCATTTTCATATCTCAGCAAAATCATACCTTGTGTACACACCTCCCTCTGAACACGCTGTCAAATTCAGGCTTCAAGATCCCATCAGAGCAGAAATCTCTCACTCACCCAGACAATTAAGATTAGTTCAAATCTAAATCCAAATCTTACTTTTGTCCTTTCCAATTATCCATCCTGACCAAGAAACAGTCTCTCTCAAGCTGTAAGCAAAGGAGGAAGTTGGCGAGACTGAATCATTTAAATGTGCAATTTATGCATTGGAGACTGAAGTGAAAGTACATATTGAAATTGCCTTTCAGGCAATCATTATTCTGTGACACTGAGTGCATGACTTACTTTTCAACCAGGTCTCTCAAACACCAGTTTAAATGTAGGACACCCTATTACTGCACATCTGACATTCTTCACTACATTTTACTCCCAGGATAAAGTTGAATTAACTATATTACTTTTGGATATTAACATATGAAGTAGTGCTTAAGAATGTTTGGGAAATTATTAATTCCTGACTTTCTTACTTGGTATTTGATGAAGGTAGGCGAGGAGGAGGATGGGCGAGAAAGGGGGGAAAGAGGAGAGGTTATGTTGCTCCCTCAGGGAGTAGATTAACTGTTTAATTCAAGTCATCAAAGTGAAAGTCAGAGACAGATGGGGTAGAGGAAGGTCGGGGTTACCCAAAGTGGACGGGAGAAGAAAGAAAGAGGAGCGGGAGGTGGTGTTGTGCGATTATTGTTTGGATGTCGGTGTCACATTTTATTTGATGAGGAACAAACTCACAGTGATGCAATGCTAAAGCTAATCTACTGTGCATATAGGCACTACATATAACAATTTAGCCACAAAAAAGGACATCATGGCACAAACAACTTCCAAAACATGGCGGTGCCTGTTCACTTAGAGTTTGTTTGGATTCTACAGGTAGATGAGTTTTACATGATACACTGGAGGAAACACTGAACCTCTCAAATTTAATTTTCAGTCAGTAATTGGGAGTGCTTTCTGAATGACAAACAAAGAAATGCTCCCAAAGACACACACACACACACACACAGGCACTGATTTAAACGTACGATGACAGAGACAGAATTAATTCAGAAGCTCATCAGTCTTTTTCTTCCAAGAGGAGAAATTGTCTCATATCTACTCACAGCCCTTTGTGTACATTTAAGTGGGAACATACGTGTGTGTGTCTGTGTGTGTGTATGTGCGTGAGAGTGATTTTATTTAGACATGTCGACATGCCTCCACAGGCAATCCTCTTCTGCGTTACCATGGAAATGACAGAGCCAAATTGTCAGTTTGTACTAGAAAAGAGGGGTAAGTGCTGGAGAGCCTTGGTGTGTGTGTGTGTGTGTGTGTGTGTGTGTGTGTGTGTGTGTGTGTGTGTGTGTGTGTGACGCCTTAGTGGGATGATGTGTGTTTGTTTTGGTTATTGAGGCTAAAAAAACTAAAAAAAAGCTAAAAAAAAATGTGACCAGGAAATTAAATCTTTGATGTCTTTCAGGCAACGGCGAGCCGTTTGATCTCCCCCGTTGACTCTGACCCTTTTCCGCCTGCCGATCTTTTTCCAATGTCTGTCTTCTCCCGTCGACATCTCCTCTCCTATTTCACTCTTTTTTGCCGTTATCTCTCTGCTTCTCACTCTGCCTCTTAGTGCATCTGTCCACCCCTCACTGGGTGATCGTGTGAGATGCAGCTGCTTTGGGAGGAAGCGCAGAAGACAGATGAAGAGATCTTCAACAAGGTTCATTTAACTGCTTTTGGGGGGTCGTGAGCTCCCCAAAAGCAGTTAAATGAACCTTAAATGTTGAGAATGGAAAGTTTAAATTCCTAAACTTCTGACGATGACAGTGCAGCTGCCAGTTTGAGGAGTTTTATTTTATTTTCTTATGAAATCTGTTTGTTTCCAGCCATGCTATCTGTGGTCTCTGGATGGCAATGTCTATCATTGGTCAGTAGAGCAGTAACATCAATTAATCAATTTGATAACTGCCCGCTATTTTGATAATCAATTAATTGTTGTCATTTTTCAAGCAAAAGTGTCAAACATTTGCGCAAATATGAGAAATTGTGCATTCTTCAAAATTCTTTGACTTCCATGGACTAAATGATTAAGTTCGTTACAGGTGTTAACAGTGAACAGATTAATCAATGAAAATCATGGTTAGTTGCTGCCGGTCCATCCGTGGGATTCAAACTGAAACATCTCAGCCTATATGGAATTTATTGACATCTAATTGACATAATTGATGATACAACAATTTGGAGCCATGGTTCCAAGAGGATACATCCTAATGACTTTGGTGACCCTCTGTCTTCTCCGTAGCACCACTATCAGGCTTAGATTTGAGAAAGTTTCACTTCCCCCCGAGGATTAGCTTGTAAATGATGATCCTTCAACCTTCTATTTCATGTTTTCTTCTTCATGCTCCCGTGTCAGTCATGGATTGTGTATCAGTAGTTTGGGTTGCAGCTTATCATTTGTTTAGTGAAACTGGTTTTGGAAACTATACTCTACACATATACGCACATAATGCACACGTAATAAGCAAAAGTTATATGCTAACATGCTGAACTAAAACAATGTTCATGGTGAACAATATACATGCTTAACATCAGCATGATTGCATCATCATTGTGAGCATGTTAGCATACTTATGTTGAGTTTGTAAGTAAAGCCTGACAGTGCTGATTGCATGGCTGAAGTCGTATTAAGTAGTCTCCTGAGTAACATTAGGTCTGTGATGGTAAGAAAAGAAAGGCTCCATGAACAATTTCATACGTACTGAAGCCACAACCAGTCAACCTGTTGTGCTTTTCCGTCACAGATTTCAGTCCAGGCTCATTACAGCTTCTCACACACAAACAATATTAGGCTGAAGTTAGTGAATAAAGTTAGCAGCACAACTGCAGGCAAGTGAGGAAAATTGCTCGACAAAATGTTGCCATCAGTTTTGGGGGAAATTACAATGTAATTATTTTGTCAGATTCTTAATAGTCTCCTAACCTCCGGGTACATTGTTCACTGTAGCGTAATAATACATGCTGACACAGATCAAAGTGAAAGTAAATCTGCAGCACACAGGAAATTGTGGGGACAAGATCAGCACAATCCTCTTCAAACAAAGGGCATGTAGGCGTGAAAATACTCCAGCAGTAGACACAAACTCCACCCCACGACGGGGGGAGAACGAGCGGTTAAACTGGGCAAAGCAAATCTCCTCAAGCAGGGAGAAAAATACATCTCTACATCCCTCTCCTCTCCTCTCTTCTCCTCTCCTCTCGTCTCCTCTCTCATCTCCTTCATATTGTCAGTATTTCTGTTGGTCTTCAGCTACACATGCTTTTACCTGCGGACACTGAATAGAAGTACTAGAAAAGATATTGTAAGAACGAAGCAAGGGGAAGGTCAGGAAGCAGCGATACAACAATGAACTGTGGACTTTGCTCGAGGGAGGCCTGAGGGAGTGTGAAAATGTTCTGTCTGTGTGTGCACAAGTTTGTGCAAGTCTTTGGAGGAAATCTAAAGAGATAAATGCACATAGTGTCCCCGTCTGATGCGGCGAGATCATTCGAATTAGCGGTCCGTGCTGGTGCGCCGCTATTTTTTCATACAGAAAAACAGTGTGTGTGCAGACTGAAACAGAAGCTATTACTCTCATCCTCTCATCATGTTTCACTTCATTTCACTTCATCGCTGTTTTTCTGTGTCTATCAGTGTGAGTGGCAGTGAGTGGGCACATGAGAGCGTGAGAGGAGGGGAGAGAAGAGACAGTGGTGGTAGCTGAGTGATACACAAGATATATTGTAAAAAAAAATAAAAATAAATCTGCGCAAAGTCTGGATAGAGTACCTCTACACACACACACACACACACACACACACACACACACACATACATGAGATTTATTTAATTATCAAACAAGGAGATGAGGCAGGAATGTGACATCCAAAAACAGTGTGCTCGGTACAGAAGGAAAAAGAGGATGTTCTGCGTCTCCTTAATCCAATAACAACAAACAGGCAATTCTCACATTTTAATGAATAACACTTCACTTCTATAACACATAACGCAGATGAAACCTGTTGAAGTACACACTCTGTACACTTCATTTCACTTAGAAATGGAACTGTGGTCCATGGAAATATGTTGAAAGTGCACTCCTGTCTAATAACTCTTGTGTCGGTGCAAAGCAATTCATGCTTTTAGAACACAAGGTATAATTTGATCAGTTTGGCATTAAAACATGATGTAAGTAGTGACCTAAAAGCCCATGATTTCAAACTTGGTTTAAAATTCCTAAAATCAAAGCAAAAGTATATGTGAGAAAAAACATCTTAAGCAGGGGCAGGCCCAAATTTTTCCATGTTATTATTATTATGTATTATTATTAGGTTAGAGCACAGAAATACCTTTTTCACAGAAGTCGTTTGAGTCTTGTCCTCTGAAAACCAATGAGGAGCAAAAACATAATTATCTCATGGGAAATTACCAAAATTGTGTTCAACTTTACATTTCTTTATGTTAAATATTCAACTTTATGTTGTGACTGTGTTTTTGTTTCTGTTATATTTAGAAGCAAACACTGCTTGGTCACAAACATGACTGGAAAGATAAAATAATGATGCTGTTAAAAAACATCTAGTTTCTCGGGTGCAAACTTTCCTGGCTTCTCATCAGAAATGCAGTTTTCTTCTTCTTAACGACGTGGCTAGAAAATGTCCTGACCTCTTCTTAAAAAGATGGTGTGGCTACACACTTCCAAATGTTGAAACGCCATCTCAAGCGGTGGTCTCATGCTTGGCTGCAGCTGTCACACCACCATCATCCCCTCCTGTTCTTGACATGAAAGTCAACTCGTATACTTGCAATATGAATGTAAAATTGCATATATTGTTGAGTGCATGAATTTAATGCATCTGTCATATGCAGAAACCTACAATACAACTGTGACTGGGCTGAGAAATTGAGGATCTATAATCTTGATGTTTATTAATATTGAACTTATATAAAATGATATGTCCTGTGTCCTAAAGATTTTATTCATATCACTTACTCCTAATGAAGTACTATGTACCAAAATTCTAGCAATGACTGTTTCAGCTATATAACTCAGTGTAGTTGTGATGTATTTACTTGTATCATGTCTCTGTGTCACTCCGTTAACCATCTGAGAGCCCTCTCTTCACAACCTTCTGTTCAGGGCTACAACTTAGCCTCTGAGCGGCCTGACTTTATATCCCATCTGCCTGTGTACTGTGGAGCTGTACCTTGCTCTGGCCTGTTTCAAAGCAACTCAAACTGCTGCTATGCTGTTAGCACTTACTGGAAGAGCGTCAGCTAAACAGTGTGATAACACTAAGCTGAAGGTCTGTTTCTCCCTCGACAAAATAAAGATACCGGCAGAGGGAATTTGACAGAAAAGCACCACGTGTTACAGATTCATTTCTCAGTAACCGTAGAAACAGCCAGTAGGGACGAAGAATTGCCGTCGCCTTGGGAACAGGATGGGATGTATGGAGCGATAAATGTATGGAATGGGTAGTGGAATGATTGATGCCATTATGGCGGGCTATACTTAGCATAGTAAGGTGTAAGGTGTGTGTTTCTCTGAGTGTCAGTCAAACAAAGAGAAATCAAGGTGTTGGGAGGAATTAATCAGCACCCTCTTTTCTTCCTTTCAGTGGAGCGTTCTGATGGATACAGTTATTATGTAAATGATTGTTCCTGCGTTCGCTCTGCACATCCTAATTTTGCCTTCTGTGCCTGCGCACTGAGATCTAAAAGTGTGTGGGGGTTACGTGGGTGTAACAGATTAGTAGCAGCTCCTCTATGAGTGGAGTGAACTACACTGACCTCTGAGTCACAGTAACCCTCAGATCAGAGCACTGAGCGCTTTGCTGAGCGCTGTTTTCTCTGCTGGTTTCAACCAGTTTTTCAGAGATTTCCTACACAAATTCAAATCGCTCTTTAGCATCCGGGTGGAAATGTTTTGATTCACTAATCCTCTTTTAAAGGGAGAAATCTCGTAGATTCTGTCTTAGATTCCCCTAAAATATCTTTGGCGTTTGGAAGAATGTCCCAGAACAGCCTGCAGAGCAGATTTCGGAAGACCCCCTCCTGTTCCCATACAAAAGAAGGCTCAGTAATTTTGAGTCCCTTCTCTCAAACTGAGTCGCTTCATCTTCAGACAACTGGTGAAAAAAAACAAAAAAAACAACACAAACCCCTGTCAAAAACGCATCTTGAATGGAGCATTCAGACTAGAAATCCTGCATTAAAAGATGAAAACACTGGCGTCAGGTATCAGTGAAACGATGAAATACGCTCCAGGAAGGCCAGTTGAAGTTATTATCAGATGCCTAAACACTGCACAGCAGTTTATCATACTGTGAGGCAAGAGAGAGTCATCACATTGACAAGCATGTTATCTTCTGCTGCAATGATTGTGAGGTAAACATAAAAAATTGTATTTCTCAAGTTACAAAATGTTCCACCAGGAATGTGTTGTTGCTCATATGATTAGCCAACAAAGTGCTTTGCTCGACCCTTAATAATTTATAACAACTATCATTATTGAATAATAGTAAATTGATAGTTAATTTTATCAGAAAACAATTAAATCATTTATAAATCATCATTTATAGATGGGTTATTGAAGTAACTATTAACATACTTACATATGTAACAGACTAGCAAGTTTTCAGGAGAAAGAGTATTTTTCTTCTATTTTCAATGTAATCATTGTATTGTCTGTGTGTGTTAGATCCTTATCCTTTCATTATCAGTGATGGGAATAACGGCGTTAGAATAAATGGCGTTACTAACGGCATTACTTTTTCTCAGTAACGGGTAATCTAACTAATTACTATTTCCATCGTTACGATGTCGTTACCGTTACCGACAATTAATTGTGGTGCGTTACAAACTGAAGCTACTCATTGAAGCTGTTGTCATCCGACTTGAGTCACAGCAGCTGCAAAACTGCAATAAGTGATGATGAATTGGCTAAGGTAGAGTCAGAGTCTGTAAGCCAATCAGAGGCAGTGTTCAGTTTACACACAAACCACACACGCACACAGCGGCTTCACACACGCAACCTAGCAGAGGTGAGCTGCAGCAATGGCGAGTCTGGAGGGAAAGTTGGCGTTTTCAAAGTGTCAGGGATCGCGGGGGAAGCTCAAAGGGGTGAACCCAAAAGCAGACACAGCAGGCAGATGTCAGGAACAAAAAGCGAGCTTTAATAACTAAGCTGAAGTCCAAAAGAAACAAGGTAACAAATAAAAAGGGCAAAGTTCAAAAATGCAAAAAACCAAACTAACCAGACAGGAGACAAGGCATACGGGACATCAGAAAGAACAACTGGGGGAAAACAATGACCGAGCAGGGAGTGCAGGGCAGGGCAGACACAAATACACAGACACTGATGACGAGACGAGAAACAGGTGAGGAGAGAGGAGGGAGGAGGCCAGGTGAGGTAACGAGGGGGAAAAATCACAGAGGAGAACTTACTGGCAGACAGAGGGAGACAAACACAGAGGCACCGACAAGACACGAGAGGGCATAGAAAACAACTAGACATACAGAACACAGAATCATGACACAAAGTATTCATTCAGGAAAGGTAAAATTGACAAACTACTCCCCTGTACTGAATTATTTTCTATTTGTACCCAACCTGTTTCCCTGTTATTATAAATCCATTGAGTTACAGCAGTTAGTTGGGTTGCCCAGTAATAATATTTCAGGTTAGGAAGAGACAAACCTCC
>OMLP01015327.1:0-16235 GCA_900302685.1 Spondyliosoma cantharus | reverse complement strand
AACAATGCACAATATAAAATAAAATCAAATTCAAAATAAAATGTTTAACTTGACCCCACTCATGTATACATTAAATAAATAATAATGTACAGGCCTATAACTGACTGGCCTGCTGAAAGATTATAAAATGAAATATGTTCTCTCATAAAAACACAAAGTGCATTTAAGTCAAGTGCATTTTAAAATGTTCTCTGTAGGACTACAACATAACAGTGTATCAAAACAAAGATTGCCATAGCCCATGTAGGCCTTTAACAACAACAAATGCACCGAGAATTGCCGATGTGCAAAGTGGGAAACAAATATTTAAAGAGATATTGGCAGAGAGACGAGTCCTTTTTTACTGCGCTCTGCTCTCCTTCTCCTGCGCTGTGCGCTTCTCCGTCTCCAAACGGGTTCTCCGCATCCATCGCGGCCTGGATCATTTCTCGCGCGCGCTGCTTTAAGCATGCATTACATGTTTTGCAAATCACTATCCGTGGGTCTTTCTCAGATATATTGAAATATGTCCATACCGCAGACATGTTGGCACTTATCCAGACAAGCGTGTGCTGGCCGCGGTTTTTGTTTGCGTTTTGTTTTGTTTGCGAAACTTTCTGTTTCGGCCGTGTTGTTTCGGTGATAAAAGTATTTCTAGTAATTTTCGGCCGAAAATTTTTGGTGGCCGAATATTCGGTGCATCCCTTGTGTTAAGATATAAAAAGGAATCACAGATTGGCTTTTAGAAACGACTGTGTTATTTCTTAGGAGAGAGACAATCCACGATGAAGAGACCCCTGAAGATGTAATATTCTCTCACTTATTAGAGTATCTGCAAAGAAAACGATGAGATAACTTAATGAAACGTGTGTGAAAAGTTAATTCTGTTGAAGAAGTCATAGTTTTCTGGTACAATAGAAGATGAAGCCTTTTTTTAAAACATTGTCACGGTTTCTAAAATATATCGAGAAACAGACACAAAGGACGCAGGAATATATTGTTGGAATGAGGAGAGCTTGTGTCTGTGTGTGGCGGCGTGTGAGAACAGTGTGTTTACATCTAAACTGAGTGTTCGAATGTGTTGTTTGTACCCCTTATCGCGTGTTTTGGTTAATCAGATTGTAACCCTCTAATCTCGATCACGTAAAAAACGCACACGGGACCCGTCGAGGATAGTAATCGCTTCCCAAAAACTGGCTTCAGAATCGACGAGGACTCTTTAGATATTGTTAACCTTGAAATGTGAAGTTTCCATGTTACTGGAAGGAAACATTAACGCATGTACATACTGTGTCCATCGAGCGCAATAGTCAGCAGGCAGCAGGCAGATCTGGGTCAAGCGTGATGTTTACTGTCAGTTTTATAGGATGTAAATGTGACAAAAGGAAATTAATGTTGGAAAATGGGAAGTGAAGTTGTATCAGAGATGCATTGCAGCTACATCATATGTTGATATAACGTGTACATGCAGTAAGGCACATAGAAACACAGTGATGTTAAGCTTGAACTGCTGCATACATTTGGCCACTTTAAATATCTCCAAAATAAAATAAAATCTGATTCCCTGCTGTCTGATAATGGAACCAAAGTAAAACCAGGATATAATCATGATTAAAAACCTGTAATTTTCACCTGTTCTCCCTTCTCTGAACCATTACTTCATTTCTACATGCTGGATAATTAAAGTATGTTTTAAATTGAGGTGGAGGTGCTGCAGTGCTGAATTATCAGCCAGTCAGCTCCCGGGGTGATAAACATGTAAATCTTCAAGAAGCTCAGAGGGAATGAGATGTAGCTGAGTGATACGATCGCTGTGGGAGCCACTGCAGAGTAAACAGAGTAAAGTGCTGGAGAAGTGAGGTAGAGTGAGTGTGTGCGTATGTGCATATGATGGCAAATATCGTGTTTTTGGATAACATCTAGTGTCGGTCGAGTGTCTGTGGCCCTCGTTTTTGCTTGTGTCCTGGGTCCAAAGTCTTCCAATTTATTTTGAGATAGACATAGATATTGGTACCAAGTGGAGATATATACAAAAATAGTTGAATATTTTTTGAGGTCAGGAGATCATTCACCATCAGATCATCAGGATGAGGGAAAGCTATGACCTGTCGGTGGCTCTAAAGGAAACTCATTAGGATTCATCCTCTGGGGAGCCTGAATATCTGTACAAAATGTCATGTTAAATCAGTTTGAACTGAAGTGGAAAACCAACCCTAATTTCCATCCTTGGAGCCACACCACCAGCATGGCTGAAGCCCGAACACCATCAGAATCACAAATGCAGAGAGATGAATAACCTGCTTCCACTCACTCCATGTAAAAGTCATATCCCACATGTGATTCATGCTTTTACCCTCTTTTAGAACCACAGGGACTCCTTAAATGTTTAGAGGCATTTTCAGATCAATACATTTTAATGTCAGCAGTCTCTCTCCTGGACATTTTATATAACCAACAGCTGAAAATAGACCGTTGACTTTTCCAAACGTCTCCTCCTGTGGAGCCAAAGTGCAGAAGCAGGTAGAAGACTCGTCTGTCTCCCAGTCTGTTTGTGTTGTAGCAGTAATGTCCATGTCTGGGGAGGTGTTAAATAAAGATGAACTATAATGAATATGTATTTCATTGTCATTATAGCCATGCTGTAATTTAATATCTGTAACTTTATTTAATGAAGGCTTAATCGGGGGCATGGCGTGCATGAATAGATAAGACTACCTTGCAGATGTTCATCACTGCCTGGGGACTGTTCGTGAGAGTTCCTGATGAACGACTTTGATTATTTCGGTGTGTGCGAGGCAACAAACACAAACAGGGTTCGAACCATCGGCTCCCCAGGTAAACATCAGGAAGGAGGTGTAATAAAATCAACTTTTAATTAGGAAGTGTACAATTTTGCTGAAGCGCAATCATATTTCACCCCAGAGAGAGATGAAAGTGCCCCCAAAAACAATCCCTCCACAGCTCAAGCAGCGCCTTTTTCTTCCCACTGACAACACAGCTAGTTTCAGGAAGTGTGCAATGTGTCCTTCTAAACTGCATATTTTGTTGTTTTGCTTGGAAGGCTTGTTTTATGAGGAGAATTTCCCATTTATTTTTGTATTTTTTTTTTTACATTTAGCAGGCTAAACAATAGAAACTTATATTAATTGATTTAGATATATCATATATAAGAATTCTGCATTAATATGTCTAAAAAGGACTAGACCTTTGTTATATATATTGTTGACTTCTGTATTTACATTATCCTAAATGTTTCCAACTGTATTCCAACTGGAGAAATTGAACGTTTTTCTCAAGGTGACGTTGAGTTTCATTTGGTCACAAGCCGCTATAACTTTCAGGAGCGAGTCAGAGGGTGAGGAAGGAAGCCAGCGAACAAGACTAAACTTAAAGTGAATAAAGCTAGGAAATGTTACCTTGTCCATGAGCATTTGTTCCTCAGTCACGTCAGTTAGATTTTCATCAGCAGTGGTGGTTATTTAATGGTGTTTATATTCCCCAAACAGCCAGATTACTTTACATTTCCTTTAAGTGAGTGTCTTTGCGTTAAATTCAGGTGAAATCTGACTAAACTCAGCACTCACCCGAGACTCTGGTTCTCTCTCTTCTTGCTCCCCTCTACTTTCTGTAACGTTACGTTCATGAAGTAAAGTTAATTTCCCCTCCAGCTCCAGTTGACATTACAGTACATAACAGCACAATTATATTACAACACAATGGAGATCACTGCTGCAGTCAGGCTGTTAAATAGGAGTGAAGATAAATCCACTTTTTATCCCAAAAGACAAAACGTAATCTCTGCGCTCTCCCCTCATCAGTAAACAGCTTCCCCTAAAAGTCATAGAAAGAGAAAACAAGTTAAAATAGGTTCTGTAATTTTGAAAAATGTACTCTACATTTTTAAAACTATAAAGTATTAAAAAAAAAAAAAAGTAATTGAAAAATAATTGTATAAAACAAAAGGAAAAGTTGCGCAACAGTTGAATATTTGTAGAAATTCAAACGAGAAATAACTTCTAAAATTCTAGAAAATGTAATTTGGAGCATCAGAGGATCCCTGAAAAAACAAATACTCTGCTCGCAGAATGAATATGGATAGTTGAGTCTCTTCTTCTGACCTGATCACGAACTTGTTTTTTGCAACATCTTACATTTTGATTTGTCACTTCCTGTGGACAGACACATCACTTGATACAAGTCAACGGTGAAGAGTGAAATTCCTCCCTTGTGTGGATGTTTAAGCCGGAGCTGTGCAGGACTTATGTTGAGGGGGAACTCCTTCTGCAGCTGCCACTGCAGGGACTTACAGATACAAACTCATCCAGCTGTACACATACAGAATATCTGCCAAACTCCTGGTTGGAGAGGCTGGCGGGGCAGACTGGTGCAGAGGCTCATTCCTGTGCCACCTGGCTTCATTCTTCATCAGTACCCTCCAACTGTTCTGGCTCCACTGAACAGAAACCCTTTCCAAGTGTTTGCTTTTCTGTGTCTGTGTGAAGGAGGTTGGAGAGGAAGGCAAAAGGAGGAGAGAAGTACTTTCAAACAGAGCAGGCAAAGAGGGACTGATATTTTATCACAGAGATGTTAGTCTGATCTGGCTTGTTTGCTTCATTCTGTGTTTTTTTAAGCTGCCTCGTTGTGAAGCATTTTGTTGGCTCCAAACATAGAGAAAAACCCTGGAGTGGCTGTGAAACTTTAACCAGAGGTCAGCAAAGAATTTATGATATACATTTTGACACAGGGTTAGGGTTAGGGTTTTTATTTTCCTTGCAGATGACAACAATTTAGCAAACTTTTTAAGAACACGTTATCCCAACTTAATCAACCCCCCAGTGTCAGTTTAGCACGCGAGGGGCTCTGCGCTCACGTCAGCAATAATGTATATGCAACGTCTGGCTAGACTTTCAAAATAAAGCTTGCCGACAGACAAATATGACACATGGCTATTTGGCTGTCGTTAACGTTGCCAGATGGTCGTTGTTTGGGCACAAAAGTGATTTGGCTAGGTCGAGGAAAAGGTCATTCCATCAAGTGACATTGTGTTATGTAAAGGATGCAAGTGCATCACTTCCATAACATGTGTTGTGTCATTTTCACACATTAACTTTCTTATGCTACATTAGTTAGCTAACAAATCAGTCTTGACTCTTGGTCACTCTCGGGATGTGAACCCTGCTCGGTGTTTGACACATCCAGCGACACCAATCGCACCTCAGCTCTCACTCCTCCGACTCTTCAGAGCTTCAACAAACGACCAAATGAACTTACCTGGCTGTACTACCTGTTCTGATACTGCCTTTGTCCTCATTATTCCCACATCAGTGATGATTAATCGAAAAAATGTCATCGTGTTAATATTGTGTGAGTACCAATAGTTATCCCTATAAGGCTGTCACAATATTGATATAGAGTAATTTGATCAAAAATATTGCAATATTTGGGGAGAATATTTTGCGGAGATCTCAAAATATTCAGATATACATTGTGTATTGTGGTATAGCCTAAAAATATAAGTATTTTATTTCAAAGCCATATCACCCTGCTGTCTCTGAAATCTAACTTATTTTCTGCACGGATATTTTAGTTCACTTTTCTGACTAATATTAAATTTTTTGTTTTTGGCTGAATTCTGGGGATGCACGATATGGATTTTGCTCTGGCGACAGGGTAACCGATAATTACCTGACTCTCAGCACACCTGAGTGCAAAAACAGGCTAAGTGTAGTGAGCAAAGATGGTTTACTTTATATTCGATAGCTGTGATAAGATGTTATGGTATTATCAGCTAGAATTGTTTGAGATAATTTCCACTATCTGCCAATAAACGATAATGGAAATTTTCCATTATGGGGCTGATAATTTATCAGTCCGATATATATCGTGCATCCCTACTGAATACTTTAACCTCTAAGATATTCAAATGAGAAGCAAAAAACGTCGAGCAACTTATGTAATCAACAAAAGGACAACTTTATTGTCATTAAACCTGCACTGATCCGCTGGCAGTTTATTTCAGATGATCTACTACTTCATCTGGTTGTCTGTTTCATTGTCTGTCTATTATCTTTGCTCGTCCGGCTCATCTCAGCTTGAAATGAGTATTCATGCACACTTAAGGGGAAGTAGAGGAAGTAGAGGTGAAAAGGGGAAACAGGAGAGGTCAGAGAAAAGGGGAAACCTTTGTAGTCAGTGGGCAGATGAGAGCAAAGGTTAAGAGCTGAAAGGAAAGTATGATGGAGAGAGAAGAGTTGCTTGGTGTCCTAGTTGTGTGCAGGATCAGTGCACTTTGCCTGGAAGGGCCATCCATTTGCCTGGATGCACCGGCTGGGCTTCCGCTCCATCTGACAGGGGGGCGGACAGTCACCACCCACGGAAAACCCCTCTCTGCACTCACATGGAAAGAGAGGGGCATTTTAGAGAAGTCAATTCAGTTGGAGGAGAAAGTTAGCCCGAGGAGAGCTTGTCTCTCAGCTCTGCGGGAAGCTGCAGGAGACAGAGAGAGAGCAAAACACGGGGCTGACACCTGATCATCAGTCAGCGAACGGCCGTCTGCAAACTGCCCAAGTATTTACTTTAGGTTGTGAGGTGGGTGAGAAGTCATCAGTTTATCCTGGCAGGGCTGTCTCAGCAGTCAATAACCGCAGGCTGAGAAGGCACCAGTAAGACCTCGGGACCTGAGTCTGTGAAAAAAAAAACAAATTGCCTGGAAATCACAGGATATCTTTAGTTTTATGTACTCTCAGTTACAAGGAGTGCAGCAGTCAGATGAAGTGAAATTCCAAAATATTCTGCGTTCTTTCACAGCCCAGCAGGAAAGAACACAAGGACAGGCACTTTTAATATTTTGTATAACAGGTTTTTGACTCATATAACATACCTGGATATCTGCATATCAGCAGTGTTGATTGGTTTGTCTGCACACTTTGGTCTAATCTGAAACTTGGCACAGACACTCATGTTGCCAGGAGGATGAATCCGACTGACTTTGTTTATCTTCTGACTTTTTCTGTATTGTCTGCATGAGTTTTGTACTTAAAATATCCACCGCCGTTAAAACCTGGTTCACACGCCTCACAGATCTGCTAGCATTGCTGTAGGCTCTTAATCTCAACCTCAAACTGTGTTATAGACTCGCTGTGCCACTGTCACTGAATTTGGCATAATCTACCCTTGAAAACAACACAGTCTCATATATATGTATATTATTATGATTATATTAAGGCTTAAAGCCATGCATAATTAGAGGTGTGGCCACTTTGAGTGACAGCTAGCCATGATCAACCATAATCTATCTGCCAGGCCTCAGTTAATTTGAGTCGTAGATCTTTGCCTCTTGGCTGTGATTGTGGTGTCGGTGCCTTTTGGAGAATACTTCATGCAAATATTGGAGTTTTATATTAACGAGTGACCCTTTGAGCATTCAGCGGCAGCCGGTTGACTGTTGTTGCTCACTATCTTCTGGCTAACTTACAGTAAGATATTCTGACTGCTCTGACATTCACATGAGTAACTTGAACAAACACGAATGACTTGAGATGAAATGTGCTCATCTTTGTATGTGAACACTGATCGCTTGTTTGCCTTCGCCAGCTTTGTAGCTAGCTTGGCTTGCTGAAATAGTTAGGCTCACCCCAGCTCCACCCGTGCTCCAGCTCTTTGCACTCTGTCGATAAGCCAGGAGTTTGCACTGTAGGCACTGCCAAGTTGGAGATGGCTGGTATCACTACGACATTGAGCCTGGGTGATGGCAAGCTGGCCCTGTCCACTATTTTATACAACCCTAAACAAAAAAACATCACTTTGCTGGCACATTGTTTGATTCTGTTCAGCTCTCAAAGTCTGGACCGATGCTCAGATTCTCCTCCAATCCAACCAATGTAGACTCGTAGTTATAGTTTTATTCAATGTTGATAGATATTCTTCCTCTGACCAGCAGGTCTCGTTCCCCCACTGTGTCCCATCTCCATCCAGCTGGACATGAAGCGGACTGAGGCGCAGTGCGGGAGGGCTTATTTTTAGAGATGATTAAAGAGGACATGGTTCCCATCACACACTGCTCCCCGGGAGAGCTAGCTGTCTTCCGCTAATATATTAGCAACTATCTGGTGAATTAGTCCTCTGATTTAATAGTGGGATATCTGTGACCCGAGAGCCCGTCTGGTTATATATAATAAAGCGTGAGCCATTTTGTTTGTGTTATAAAAATTCTAATCGTCACTGGTGACAGAGTGAAAGGAGTCGACTTCCTCTGTTATTTTGATCCTGTGGATCCTTTCTAAAATAACTGTTTATTATCCCCCCAGTGAGGAACCCCATCAAGTACCACATGGATTTATAACTGTTTATTTATGATTTTGTTAAGAGCATGACTTGTTTTCAAAGCATGCAAGAGGCAGTACAATCTTTTGTCTGGACACACAAGCCTGAGTGCTGCCTTGACTGACGTTCATAAGGAGATGGTTTAAGTTGTAGTAAAACTGAAATGCATTTTTTGTTACATAACTTATGTTAACAACAGAGGGAGCAGCTGGACATACTCAATATGCTGCGTTCACTTGAATAAGGAGCTGTCAAATTAAACAAACTTTCATCATCTCATCTAACTTTTCTTATGTAACCAAACGAATGTACTGCATCCGCCTTAGAGAAGTGTATAACACTGCAGGGTGTCACAAAAGCCAATCAAGTATAATCAACTACAATTTGTATAATTTGGAGAACAACTGAGTCAATTCCAGGAAATGTGACCTTTTAGGAGGCACAGAGTTTGAAAGAAGAATGTCGACATAAATGGACCTTTAGTCTCTTTTCCTTTTCAGTCTAGCGGGCTTTAGCTGAAGAGACATTCATGTGACAAGTTCGATCATGTTCACCTGCTGAACACTTACGTCGCTGTTCAAGTGTCCGGCAGAATAAATCTGAAGTGTTCCTCGAGTACCTCTGTTGCCGCAAACGATTTTCTAGTAAATATAAAAAGAGAAGCAGTTGTGACCTTTATTCCATCCTGATGTTTAAGCTGCTGTGATGAATCCATTTATAGGATATAGTTGTTATAGAAAAGATTAAAATTACAACATGCAGGATATAATTTACATTTCTGTTTCATCAGTGACCATCAACGGAGCTATTTTCTTTTAAATGCTTACTAAATTATATAAATCTGGGCACATTTCACCTCAGTGTAATGAGATTAGTTCTAGCAGAGATAACAGAATTGCCACCTCTGGAGTTTTAAACCTCTTGCAGCACATTCATACAGCTGCCATTAGAAGACACATTTAACAAGGCATCAATGTGCACAGCTTGTTGAGCTTGTTATCAAAGTTAATTTAGGCTCTAGAATCCAGATTTTCTTTTTTATCAAAGGTGAATCGTCAAACAGGTACATAACATTACACAAATAACATGAAAGCTCAGATAACTACACAACGCAGAGAGACTGATATATATATATATATGAATGTCCTCCATGTTTTTTTGTTTGTTTCACAGAAAGAAACTTGAATGTCATGTGAAATGGACCTACAGATATGGGACCAAGTAAAAAATTTTGATCAGTGTTTCCCAAAAGCCTGAGACGGCATCCTGAAATGTCTTGTTTTTCCTACAACCCACAAAAAACTGAAAATATTCACATTGAGAAGCAGAAAGAAATGTGCCTTTTTTTCGTCATGAAAAGAACAGTTAAACAGATGAATCAATTATCAAAATACTTGGTGATTAAGTTAAAAGTTGACATCAAATCGATTGATTAGTCTGTGCAGCTCTAATCAGTGTCTCTGATTTAACCAGCTCGCACAGCCTCAACGAGCTCTCAACCAAGTTTAAAGATAAATAATGTAATTATCGACAGTAATTATAAATGAGCAGATAAAAATACCAGTTGGGTGCTTTGAGGAAAAAGTGCAAATGATGTCAAGTGTGATCCATCACACAAAAACACTCTTGTAAATCCGCATGGACTTTGACATATTGATTAGGTGTTGATGGGTGTGTAATAAAGATTATGTGATAAATGGAGGATATACTTAGTTATGCCCAGAAATTGAAACCTTGTTTTAGCTCGCCTCTTGAATTTAAACACCGGTTGTGGAAGTTGAAGGTGTTCAAGGCGTAGTCAATAAATTATAACCTCTTTTATTTTGTTATGCAAAATATTCCTTTTAACATCTGGCAGACCAAACAAGAAGTTTCATTACATCGGGCCCTGAACAGCAGAAAGCAGGAACATTTTGTAAAATAATTATAAACCTTACCCATCATGTTATATAAAGATTATGAATGTGAAATTCAGATTCATCGCCAGTGATGCATTTACATCCTGTTTGAATTAGGTTTGTACGAGGATGTTTTCAAGGTTTTTCCTTCCAAAAAAACAGAGGCATGCTACAGACAGATGTCATTTCCTACTTACTCACTGCTCTCTGTGTGAGTGACACTAACAACATCTGCCAGCCGTCATCCTGCTCCGCTCTGAGCACATAAAAGTCAAGTCAGTGATGAGACATGAGCATAAAAATAGGATTGTATTGCCTGAAAATACCAGAAATGCCATATTTTGTTTTGTGGACCACTCAGTGAGTCTCTTTGCATGGTTGTCTTGCATTGGTTGTCCACAACCAAGAGACCAAAAATAGGTGGGATGCTCTTTGAAACATGCATATAAACAAGACAATAAAACATGTTAAAGCCAGTTGTGATACAGCCTCAGTAAGACACTCAGTAATCAGCTGCTGTTAGATTATGCTTGACCTTTCATTGTAATCATATTGTTTGTCTTTATTGATTAATATTCCTTTGTCATTGTTTAATTTGACTTTGTTTTGTTGTTTAACCTTTTTTCCTTTAATTGGTAAAATACTTTATCCAACTCACTCCTAGTCCCCATGACATCTGTAGTCAGTCCCCATTGGAACTTGCAGCTAATGCGAACGTTTTATAATGTTGTGCCTCTTGACTGTTTTGCCTCTCACACTGCATCATCTTAGCCCGTGGCTATGCTAAGCCTGGGGCTCAGTGGGTGGTCGGGGGCCGCTGCTTGCCTGAATCGATTCAGAGGATTTTCTGAATCGATATTGAATTGGGAAAAAATATATTGCAATGCATTGATGAATTGGTATTTTTACCCACCTCTAATGCTTTGTTACTCAGGCTCAGATTGCCATAATCATTTCCCAAGTAACTGCCCCAGGAAACTATTGGACTGTCAGCAAACCTTGTGGGTGTTTTTATATTTTACCATCAGCAGTTAGTAGGAACCAGTAGCGTTCCATAGCAGTTGACATTTAAGTGACACCGATACATCCAATTTGTCAGATCCGTGACTAACCAAGTACTGACAGAGATCTTTCCCCAGATACCCTGAAATGGAAGCGTGAACAGGTTCTTGTGTTCTTGAGACGGTGGAGCTGCTGTTTCTGTTTGAGATATCTGCATCATAGGTTTTTTATGCTACAAAGGATTTACATTTAGGACATTTAGCAGATGCCTTTGTCTAAAGCGACTTAAGTAATTTGTACATTCATACACTGATGGCGGTGGCTGCCATGCAAGGTGCCGACCAGCACATCAGGAGCAGTTTGGGGTTCAGTGCCTTGCCCAAGGACACTTTGGCATGCAGACCAGGGGAATCTAACCAGCGACCTTCTGATAACAAGATGCTGGCTCTACCCCTGAGCCACAGCCCTCACCACTTGATGCCTCAAAGGGTCAACTCACCCAAATTGAGCCTATGTTTAATCAGCCTACAGTGTCACAGTTATTCATAATACAAATGGTGTCTTTTTCTGTGAAACCCTCAAAGGTTCCAGGATTAATCAAACATTTTTTTTTTTTATCTTTTTATTATTTAGGTAAGTTGTCCCTGTGTCCATCCATGTTTTGAATTGGGGAACAAACCTCTTCCTCATTTGGTCAGTACTGAACGTGATCTCTTCACCTCCTTGTAAAACAGAAGGCAACAAATGGACACGTGTTCTCTGGCTGTTGTAATTCTTGCAAATGGAGGTAATTGACAAATGGAGTTTAAATAGACAAAAGCAAGTTTAGGGTGTCTGTAATGATGAGATAAATTACAGTGTTTCATCATCGCTGAAGTCCTGGAATGTGTTGAACATAACAGTGTGAGAGCATCCGAGGGAGATATTTACTTTAAGTGTGCAGGACGGAGTTTTAGTTACGCAAACTTTCCCCTGAGGCAGAGCTGCTCTGGAGGCAGGAATAATCTCACTGGTGCGGGTAAAACTCAGCATGTGGGGCCAGAGAATCTGAGAGAAGACTGATAAAACAGGTATCTGTAGGTAGACCTACATCTTTATGTCTTAAGGTTTTTGTCTTTGCTGAGTGTGCGTTTGATTTGAGGCCCACTGAGTCGTGTCTCATTACCGGCCCGCTGGAATGAGTCGGCCTTGCCAGCCCAGCCCGTGATGAGCTGATGTAATGGATCCTATTTTTAGCGGGCCCCCACTGTGTTGACTGGTCTACTTTGAAGACTGTTCCTTCCTACAAACATCTGAGCTGGTTCAGTTTATGGCTGACTGGCCCGTTTGACCAGGGGCACACATTAACATGTAAAAATTTAATTAATTAGGTAAAGAAGGTGCTAAAACAAAGCAAGTAAGGAAACAATAATAATAAGCTGACATTTTTGTTTCTAAAGTAGCAACTTAAGCCTGTGTCTATGTCGTAGGGAAAAAGGTAAACCGTCTGATGGTCAAACATGTGCCATGCTATCAGTTCATGTTCTGAAATATGAGTCATGGGAAACTACACTTGGTAAATATATTTTCCACGGCAATGTCACAACACACATTCCTGGATCAGTTGTCAACTTCTGCAGTAGACAGAAAATAATAACCTGCAGTCTCAACTTGGAAATCTACAGCTCTGATTTATGATGTTAAAGACCAAACAGTAGTTAGATGTGTGTTTTTTCATGGTGCAGGGTCATCAAGGACATGACAAAGCTCTATTCATCAATGGAATAAATCAGATGAGATGTAGGTTAATGTCAAAGGGTTCCCTCGCTCTGACTAACCACAGAAAATTAATAGCTCACATGCAGCTCTAGCTAACTAGCCCACCAAGCAGCAAAAAGACAGTTGGCTACTAACTGGTGCAGGAAGTGGGACACCTAGAGGCTAAAAACAATTTTTTTTCATGAGACGGTGGAGACCAAACCAGAGCTAAAAGAAAAGTTAGTATTGGACTTGCATACCATGGCTGTGTTTGTGAGCTTGCTTTAGAGATATTGTTGCCTCCTTGTGGTCAAAATGGACCAATGCGGCTATGAAGAGATCCTATTTATAGCCATCAGATTGATTGTATTTATATTATCATTAAACAATGATGAACTTGACTGGTTGAACTTATTAGCAAACAGTTGCCTATACATCCAGCAGCCATAGAGCAACGCTAGCATCCCTTCTTAGTTGTTTGTCTAAAATGATTGTCCCTTATTCACAATAAGTAAGGCTTCAACTAATGATTTTTTAAAATGTTCAATTAGTCTGCTGATGTTTTTTTCACGGTTAATGGCTTCATAATTGCAAACCCAAAGATTGAGAAAAGCAGCAATCCTCACATTTAAGAAGCTGAAACCAGCAAATTGATCTTCAAAATGGTTGGCTATTAGTTTTCTTTTGATCATTCGATTTAAATAATCAACTAATTTTTGAAGCTTTAACCAAGCAAGGGCAGTAAAGATGCTGCATTTCTCCAAAGAGCTGAGGGGAATGGTAGAGTCGGGTAATACCTTGTAGGTCTGCCAGTACAAGTGACACGGCTCATTTCATGCTGCCGTTTGATTAGTGTTGTTCAAAACTAGCTGAAAAAATAAAAAAACTACATCATTAAGCGTCTTTAGATGATTTGAAGCTGTATAGTTGGATTTAAACTTTCATCTTGTTAAAGTAAGCGGCGATCAATTGAAGAGTCTCGAAGTCTCGTTGTGAAAAGACACCTGTACGATTATCTCTGCTGGTTCTTGAGGCTATCAGGGCTGCTGGAAGGTCGAGGTATGTTCTCGGTTGATGATCAACTCATCACATGACCATTATGACCAGTTGTGGCCTCCCAAACTCAGTCTGACACTATTCACTTGCTGCAGTTCGTTCTTTCTAATTAAAGCTTTCCTGGCAGGGCTGAGGACAGCTGCAGAACATTTTTTATCTTTTTATTGCTCCAAGTTTCCAGCTCTCAGCAGAATAAAGGATCTAATCTGGTAGATTGCAGAGAGGTGCTTTGTAGATAGATGATTTATATTATTGTGACACACAGCCGCTGTGGACTCTGAGGTTCAGTCAGGATAACAACTGTGTGCTGCCACTGTGCCAGGAATCACTTGTCTAACCTTACCAGGACTATGGCACTGCCATAAAAAGGCACACACACACACACACACACACACACACACACACACACAACACACACACACAGCAAAAGTGACTTGTATTCGAGCAGCGTGTGCTGAACAGTCTGGTACATAAATGCAGAAAATAGAAGCCCAACAAACACACCTGCGCACGCAATTATAAAAAAAACAACACATAAAAGCTGCAGCTCACTGCCCTTTGCTGCTCTTTCTCCACCCACACTGTTCTTCATGTGCACTCGTGTGTGTGTGTGCACTGTCTTATAAAAGGCTAATGTAACATAGATGTGAGCAGGACAGACACTGTTTACATCCTGAGACATGCTGCCAATCAGCGTCCTAGCACCTCTAAACATGTGTGAGCACATGCTACCAGAATGTGTCAATCCTGAGAGACGGTGCATATATATATATATATATAGGAGCGCCTCGGCAACAAAAAAAAAAAAAATTAAATGAAATCCTGCTGCGAGCCTGCAGGATTTAATCAAGAATGCACAATCCTCACAAACGGCGTATTCACAGACGGACGTGGTAATCAGCTTTGACTGCTGACAATAACCAGGATGTTGATTTTCAATTAATCAAAAGAACACGATGACAACTGTTGATTGAATCAAAGCGGAGCAGCTACAAGTCATAAATGTGTTATACGTTCTCCTAACGACGTGACGTTATGACGAGGCGGTGGAAAAGACAGATCAGCACTAATGACAGCCCACAACAAACAGAGCGCCTGTAGCAACTACGGAGGCAGAACTGAACCGGGCTGACCCGCTGCGTCGCTCGGGGAGTCATATACCAGTGAGTGCAGTGGGAACCGATGAGAGGACAGCTGATTTTCCATTTACATCAAAGCTTTTTTAGGGCCAATATGTGGGAGCAAGAGAGTCTGAGATGGGCGGTGGGAGAGAACATTTATAACGCAGAGGCGTGACGCAAACATGGAAACCGATCGACTCTGCCAGACACATTATAGTAGACGTCTGGGGAAACTAATGTATGCTTAGTGTAATTTCTAACTTGCTTTCTTGAGTAAGAAGTCTTAAGCAAGCTGTTTTACTTTTTAATTTTGCTGGGAAAAACGCTCAAACTGTTGGATAATGTTCTAAAAATACATCGTCTATTGTTTCTGTTTCTAATTAGCGGTCAAAACGCCTGAGTGGGCGGAAATTAAACATTTTGATTTTTATTACAGACTCCAGGCACATTTATCTTAGTCGAACTATAATGCATTTGTGTTAGTTTCTGCAAAAATATGCATTTCCATCTTTTTTTTTTCATGGGAACCTTGGCACTCAGTAAACATCCTCCATGTTCTGCCCACTCACTGATAGTGAGTGGGCTCTCTGAAAGGCCAACCATTATGAGAGACCCGTAGAGGAGGTGGTGCCATCTACATTCAAAAAAGCAAAGCTGATGATGATGTAACGTGTTTTCACCTGGTCTACCCGCACGACTGATATTCATCGGACTTGAATGATTTGTAACATCGTTTGTGTCGGTCTCACCGCTGAAACCTCTGAACCTTCTTTAATCATCGCAGCTCTACAAACAATTATATTCACTTTAAATTAAACAGCAGATGTTTTCCTAAATGTCAGAATATTTTTAAAAACTGAATGATTAATAAATTAATAAATGATTGCTGATTAATTTACTGGTGATTGACTAAACAGTTAATTGGTGAAACACAGCAGCTGTTATGATCTCACTTCATCTAGATCTTCATCTTGTGTCTTTTTTTAAACACAGCAGGATTATATAACACCGTGCAGCCCATCTACACATTATGTAAAACAATATTTGTAAAAATCTGTTGGCTGACTTTTTAATCTTTATTGTGTAATTTCACTGTTTTACTGTACTTTGCTCCCTTCCT
>OMLP01015326.1:14414-32301 GCA_900302685.1 Spondyliosoma cantharus | reverse complement strand
TTTCACCATCTCTCTCTCTCTCTCTCTCTTTCTCTCTCTCTCTCTTTCTCCCTCTCTCTCTTTCACCCTCTCTCTCTCTCTCTCTCGCTCTCTCTCTCTCTCACCCTCTCTCCCTCTCTCTCCAATCTTCCGCTTGGGGCAGATGGAGCATTTTAGCACTTTGGCACCAGGGGCGCTTGTTCGGTGACAGAATGACTTGTCGTGAAAATGTCAAGTGCATCAGAAGGAGTGAGTGATGGAGCTAATCAAGGAGACGGAGGAGTAAAAAATCTCCACTTGTCTCACTCGCTCACTCACTCACTCACCCACCTACTCATTCATTCATTTGAGTAAAGTTGAGTAAATGTTGGTTCGACTTAGGGAAATGCATCAAGGTGAGGGATGTAAAAAGACTCGCTAGAAAAAAATAATACATAGAGTTGACACCCAGTGCCAGCGAGTGCAAGCAACTGTGTGCTGCACATGTTGTTTGTGCTTTGTGCGTTTATTTGCATGATGCAGTGTCCTTCACGCTGCTGCAGTATGTCTCTCTTTCAACACTCCGCTACTGACAACATAGCCTTTGCCAAGGTTTTGTCCCTTTTTTTGAAATGCCACAGCCTGACAGCAGGCTCAGTGAGGGGAGGACAGGAACTAAAAGCCTGGAGCTAACTTTAACCTCTGCACACCACTGGGACTCATTCTTGAGCTGTGTTCCGCAGTCTTGTAAACATGACACTCTGGACTACAGAGTCAGAGTTGCAACGACAGCGATGGTTGGACAAAAGCAAGCAATTTGAAGACGTCACTTTGTGCTCAGGGAAATTGTGCTGAGCATTTTTTAACAATTCTTTTGACATTCTGTAGACTAAACGATTAATTAATTACTTCGTGAAAATAATCAGCAGGTTAATCAATGATTAGAATATTCCTTAGCATGCTAATCCATGCTCAGTAGGGCTGAGCATGGATAAGCATGCTGCACTTATTATTATCCAGCTACCTCACTGTGTTTATTGGCTGATTTCTTACTCTGACTGCTAATTTCAGGCAAACTTTTCATACATGATAAGTTGAAGTAATGAAAATGAATTGATAAAAATAGAGGTGATTTGATTCATTTAAAGGAGAGATGATATGCTAATTTTCAGATTCATAATTTTATTTTACTTACTAGAAAAGGTTGACATGGTTTAGTGCTCAAAAAAACACATCAGTTTACTCAGTTAATCAGCTGGGCTATGTTACTGTCTACTTACACAAAAATCTATTCTGATATTAAGCATTTAAAGGTCAACAATGCAAACCTGCCTGAGCTCCAATATTTAAGTTTGAAAACAGGAACAACGAGCCCTCCTACTGCGCTAATTGCAACACCTACACAAAATGATATCCACTCAATTCGACCTGAGCATCGGTGAGGGGAGAATATTATAATCCTCACAGTTGGATTCATACAAACAGGTCAGACTCAGGTTGATAAATTACACGTCTTTATTTATCGCCATTTCTGTCCCTAGTAATGTGCCCCCTGGAAAAGTAATCATCTGCTGCCCGAGCGCTCGTCAACAAAAAAATTAAGCCTCATACTTCAATCAACATTTAACTCATGTACATCCTGATAAGTGTGTGTATTGAATTGATATGTGACCACTATTAATTAATATTTTGATGCTTTATTAGTCGCTGCAGGGGGATTTTTTAGAGCGTGCTGTCAGGGTCAGGCAGCCCTACTTGTTCCCTGCTTGATGAGAAAATTGTGCACCCTGATTGCAGTCATTGGATGTGATTACAGACATTTTGATTTCACTTGTCGCCGTCAGTCAGTCTATTGCTTGGAAGTTTCTTTTGATCATATCACATAGCATGCAACTCTCTGTATTTATGCTGTCATAGTAGTCTGTAGTAGTGTGAGCCACAGCTGGCAGCTTGGATCGAGCATTTTCATCCTCTTGTTGAACTATAGGAAGTGATATGAGAGCTTTCTTTTCCTGTCTGATTTTCTATATAGACAATCTCCTGATCGACTACCAGTTCACCTTCAGTCTCATCCAAGAAGATGATAATCACTACACTGCCATCAACTTTATGGCCTCGCCTGAGCAGGTAACTATTTCAGAAAACAATTTATTGGTGAATTTTTTTTCTCTCAAGACACTAGAAAGTTACACTAACCTTCTGGAGGGCCCCATAGATTGTTCAAATTGTTTTCTTTGTTGACATTGGTGGACTAAGGGGGTTGCAGGTTCCCCCATGATCAAAAAAACGCTGCAAAAGTGCCCTCTTGGATGCCCCTGTGGTAGATAAAGTGCCATCTGGTTTGCCCTGCCAGTGGACAACATGTGCCCTAAATATTAGGGATGCCCTGAGCTCGTTTTTTGCTGCCGATACCGATTGTCTTTGAGCCACATCAGTTGATATGTGGCGATATCGATCGTTTTTATGTTACCACAATATGAAAAAACACAAAGTCAGTCTGGTCAGTTTCTTATGCTGTCAACAGTATGCCTTTACTTAGTCCGTTCAATCAACAAAGCAGTACACAGAACTCCCAAGGAGCAACGCAACAGTAGCCTACAGTAAGTCTATGAGAACAATTGAAATACACAGTAATTACATAGCTTACATAACAGTATGTGACTTAATTAACATGAATAACCTTCTCTGGAGTTGGGCCAAGCTGCGGCTGCCCCCCCCCGGTGGCGACTCATGATTGCGACTAACCCGTAACAAGCACCGTCTCCCCCTCAAATCAATACTCAACTCAAGTCTGTGCAAGAAAACCTGTTATGTTTTTAAAAGTCAGTCCTTAAATAATACCCCTGCTTTTATTGTGTGCTTTACTATAATGAGGGTTAAAGTTTTACTACATTAAGGATGTGTTGTTTTTATCTTCTCCCTGTAAAGGCTAACAAGAACTTGGACATGTCCATTAATGCGTCCAACAACTTCAACCTCAACATCACCTGGTCGGTGGGATCGACAGGTACTTTTTCTATCATTTTATTTATTGTGTTGTAAAAATGCCTCGCTCTGTCTCTCTGTTTGACCTTGACAAAAGCCAAACTGTGCACACAGCCCATTGGGTCATTTTATTTTATTTATAAATCCAATCCAATCACGTCAGAGTAGATCGAATAAGCAGACCATTACTAAAAACTTGTAGTTTTAAATTAAGTTTTTTTTTTTTGTGTTGTAAATCCATCTGATTGTCTTCTGCATAAATTTATGAAAAGGAGCAGGGTAATGATGCAGTAAAACCATTTTTTAATACACTTTACAAATGACCTGCAATAACTAAGGTCACACATTCTATTAGATTTAGGTCAAGAGGTGTCAGAATTGTAAATGCTAGATCACACAAAATGTCCATTTCTACGCAATTTTGCTTTTAATCTGACATTACATTTCTGATGTTAATGATTTGCATTGGCTCAATAATCATTCAGCCATTTGGTACAACAGGAACAATAATGTACCCTCCCTTGTTAGTGTGTACCGTCACTGTTGAGTGGATATTATAGGTCCCCTGAGGAAAGACACCCAAGGACACTGCAGTCATCCAGTACCACCGTTTATCTCCTGCCCTCCCTTTACTCTCAAGTCAGCCACTTTCTCCCTCCCCACAACACTGACATTTCACAACCGCTGAAACACCTTAACCTCCCACGCTCCCCCTGTGCCACCTTAACCTTTTCGGAGCACCGTCATTAATATTTGAAGTCGGGTCCCCTTTCCCCCGCAAAGATATTGTGTCTCTGAAGGAACGGGGAGCCTCTTGACAATCGACAAGAGCGTGAGGCGCCTTTGGGTGGGAGGAGGAGGGTGATTTCAATTAAGATAAACATGCTCACATAGCCACACTCAAGCTGTCATTTTCAGTTCTTTTGTTTCAGAGCTGTGGGTTGGAATGTCAATGTTGAAGACCCACTGACATGAGGAGGAATAAAGAAATGACTCGAAACATTTATATAGACAGAAATTAGACTTATTTTTTCGAGGAATTGGGTCGAAAATGCATTAGCTTTTGTTTCGTGATGATCATATAAAAACAAATTTTAAATCCACAGAAATGTAATGACACTCTGCTCATTAATACCGAACGTAAATGGACAAAAACGAGCATTTGTGATGGAAAATGGCTGACCTTGTTGCCCTAAATGCTAAATTCTCGGTTCCAGATATGCTAAATGCATTAGCTGATGGTAGTAATATGGATTCGGATAATGTATATGTGCAAATGTGTCTCTGTTGACCTATGGACAGCAGCAGTCAAGTTGTGCTTTTCTCCCACGTCCATTTAACAATAAAATGTGGACCGTGTGTGTAATTACACAATAAAGCTGTACGCTGTGTTAGGTCGACCAAAAAGAAGTTTAATGCACTTAAGACATTATAATAACTGCTTATGAGTGCTTTCCTGTAGTTCAAAATGACTTGCTGAAACCATTAATGGATTCATAATAATATGTTCCAGCCATTCCAGCTCCATTCTGCATGTGTAGGTGAGCTCTGTCTGTGTGTGCTGAACATGAACTCTTTGCTCCAACAGCTGGAACCATCTCTGGAGAGGAACTACTCATCATGTCCAAAACTAACATCAAGGAGTACAGAGACAGTTTCTCCTGTGAGAGGTTCACCTTCAGAAGCAACCCCAACATCACCTTTTATGTCTACGTCAGTAACTTCTCATGGCCCATCAAGATCCAGGTGAGGACTGTTTATGACCTTGGACTGACTTGTATGAAGCAGAAAACACACAAAGGGATCTGATCCTTTCTCTGTTCTGTGTTAAGTCTTTGCTTCATATTACTCACCGGTTATACCGAATGTGTGGCATCATCTATGACATCTGACTGATGAACAATCGGTCCTACATACGTAAATATTGCTGCCACCTTTTTACAGATGCAGAGCTCCATTTATACTCAGGGTGAATTCAAGTGCACTTTATTCTAATTACACATTTAATGAGCAATGGTTAGCGTGTATAGGTGCACAGCTGCTTTTTAGCTGGCAGCAGCAAAGCACCATTTAACCTTTTCCAGCCCTCTTTGTGAATGGAGGAGATTGAGGCTTTGATGTGGCGATAGGGGCAAAAATACAGCGCTGTGAAGTGCCATTTGCTGTCAGATATTTGTGGGTGTGCAGCAAAACAACAATTAAGCTTTTGTCAAAAATATTCACGGTTTAGACTTACAGGCAATAAAATTAAAATGGAATACATGACACATAGCACTGATGTGAATGAGTCAGTGGTTTCATAGTAAAGAGAAGACTGAATTAAAGGGAGACCAAACAGATACTCTTTCACATGTAGGCAGTGGGTTTTGAGCTGTGATTATAACAAACGGATCCGGTGTCACAAACGGTTTTACGCTGTAAATCGAAGCGCTTCAGATTCACAAAATTCTGTTGGATTTGCTCAAAAATACATTTCAATAGGTCAGCAAGATCAAGGCTCAGTCCTTTCAGTTTTGGACCCTACTCCTTGTTTTTCAATTGCCCCCTTGTCTCTCAGAACAGAGTTACAAGGGGTTGTGGTTAAAATCTCCCGCTATGAAATAGGACAACCCTTCAAGACCATCACATGCCATCACTTGTCATTGGTGGCACTGCTGTCTTTAGCTGCAATTTCTCTTGCATTAGTTTGGCAATCCTGGTGTTATCACACTGCAATTTTCCATTTACATAACCGAGATAGTAGAGCATGAACGCTGCCAATTCATTAACAGCTTCATGCTATCAGTCAAATCATCAAAATTAAAAAAAACTCTGCTTCATTACGTGGCCACTGGCGGTGCTTAATAAGCAAACATCAGCAACCCGTGCTCCTACCCTGCTAGTCAGCACTGATATTACAGGAGCAGTACCAAGTGGTAAGTTTGATACACAGTATATGCATACTGTAATGTGAAAGGGGGCGCTCGTCGTGAAAATTCTCAAAGAATTATCACCAAACTCATCAATTCCCCTCAGCTCAATGGCGCTGGATAGCATCTCTGTTCGTTCTCACCACTCTCATGGTGTCATTTTTCCCTGCAGCAGGCGCTTGTTTCCAAAAAGTTGCTCTACTCTACCTGCCCAGCTCCAAGCAGCATGGAGACGCAGTTAGAAACCAACTGGTGGGGCATCTAGCTGGAGACCAGAACGGAGTTAAAAGAAAGTCATTATTGGAATTGCGTTTATCAGGTGGCCAAAAACTGACTGTGGGTATGTAAAAGGCAACGTTTTGCTGACAAATTCACCATATCAGCTGAAAAAGTTGATAATATATTTAGAGCCATTCAATCTGTATTCAAGTGGTGTGCTCAAATTGTATAATTATACCAGAAACGGGCACTTCTACAAAAGAAATGTGATGGATACAATTTCCATTCCTAAAAATATCACACAATTACCCTTGTTGTTAATTAGCCCACTTCCAAGTATTGATTTTTACATTTGTTCCGTCCCTCACTTTCACAAAGTACATAGACTGACCATGGTGGGGTAATGATATCTCGGGGGTCAGTCCATCTATGAAGGTGGCCCAGTAATAGTTTTCTATTCGATTTCCCAGCCAACAGTCACTTATTTATTATGGGCTGGCCTGAGCTATTACGGCAGATAGCTTCTGTAACAGGATAAGGCCTCTCCTTCCTTTCCTGTCTTTATGATGCAGGGGTGAGTGCGTAGGGAAAAATGCAGAATTTGAGAATGCACTTGTGATAGTTAGGGAAGGTATCGAGGTAAGATTTTTTTCTGTGATGTCAGTATAATCTTTACCTAAGAGACTGTTCAATGGAATAAAAGAGCAGGTATAATGGAAGTACATTCTTAAATGATGAGATAGATTGGCCGAGATTGACAAATTGGAATCAAATTAACCCCGAACGTATTGCCTTGACCTCATATTATGTGAAAAGCAGGGTGCGGAGCACTGAATAGAACCGTCCCACTTACTAAAAAAGCCAGCAAAATGTGTAACGCGTGCTTTTGAGTCATGTTAGCCATGTCAGCGAGCATCTTATTTCAGATCAGTGATTCTCATGTTCTACTTAGAAAGGTTGAAAAAGTCAGAGGTTTGAGAAGTTTGCGAGCAAGACGAAGTCGTCAGTAAAGAACATCAGTCCTGTGAAGACTACGTAGTCTTTAAAATGCACTTGCTGCTGTCTGTGGTTTATCATTCGTAGATGAATGAGGAATGGGAAAGAGGGATGTTTTAGCCTTTCACACCTGCAATAGTAAACCAGTGCATCTGCCCTTTTTTTTAAATTCTCCACTACCTTTTCCCGGTCTTTGGCTTTGGCAATGGACAAAAGCACCATCTGTCAGCGATAGTATCAGTAAAATAAGTACCTTTTAAAAGTTCTGCCTCATCATCATTCAAAACAACAGACATGCCGCAAATAATCCACCTCTAAAAGCACCATTTGTGCCCTATTACCCAACCCTCCGTGCTGTCAACCAGAAGGAGCTTGATACGGCTGAAGATGACGTGTTTGTAAATGTTTGCTGGCGAAAATGCCTTCAAAGCATCTACAGTAGAGATTGACGTGTCCCTATGACGTGGCCTATCAGATGTGAATTAGCTGCTGGCGCTGTGTGTAATTCCTCTTTTAATGAAGGTAAAACATGTTTATGAGCTGTTATTCACAGGCCATGATGCTGACATAAGAGATACACTATAGGTTGTTCACCTCAAGCAGATGGGTTGCTGTGGACATTATTGAAATGTGGTAAAAGTTTAGAATTCGATGGTAATATTAAGTAGTTCAAAGAGTAATGCAGAACCAAACTGATTTTTGAAAAGTCTAAATAACTTAGTATTTGTTCATCTCTGGCCTCAAGTCAATAAACCAGAGCTTGCTGTCCACCCAGAATCCATCAGATTAGAAATATTCGACTCAACTCCTAAAAGAATCAGCGTATGAATGTTTCAGATGTTGTGAAACATTCATCACAACCAATTTTTTTTTTTTTGTAGAGGTTACAGATTGCCTTCAAACAAAAAAGTTTTTTATTTTGTTCCACTAAATTGCGCTTCACTATTGTGCTTCATAAAAAAACAGCAACCTTGTTCTAGGGCTATATGAAATAGTTTGAAACTTTCAAAACATTGACAGCCAAATTCTACATTTGCAGTCTAATGCTGCACAATTTTTTTTTATATAATATATTTTATATAGACCTAATCTCAGTGATATCATGCCAGCTGCCCCTTCTGAGTAGACAGCAGGCAGTTGATTTTGCATTGCAGAGATCTGTGAAATCATCAGAATTGTTTATTTCTGTTGTCATTTTCAGCCGGAACTATAACCTTTAAAGATGTGCAGTAAAACACAGTGGTCTGACCTATCTGACCTGTCTGTGCTTATTTAATGTACTATATTGCTTTGCTAGTGCCTGTCTGTCATTTTATTGTGTCTTTGGCAGGAACATTAGATTCTGTCTATTCATTCTGTTTAAACCTGATATATCTGCATATTTGCAGCTAAAGATTAGGCTTTACTAACATAAGTACTATATTATTTGTATAATTAGATTCCAGTGGTGGCTGCCCGGAAATTGCTTCTCACTCGTGTGGTCCAGAGTGTTGTCCAAAAGTCTGATTTTATTGCAAAAAGATAGATATACCCTTTTCTAAAATTCAAAGCATGTTTTTTTGTAACAGAATATTCTACTTGACACATATTTGTTGGTGTTCAGCCTTTCAATAACAATATTTTATATCACTGTGGTCAAAAAAGGGTTTTTCTCTCTCAGGAACAGCACCATGAATTACATTTGTATAACCACAATGACAAAAAAATCTATTTTAACTCTTAACACTGTTATACAATTAGAGTATTACTTACTGTAATTGTGACAAAGCAAATGATCGTAGTGTGTATTTGGATTCCTGATCTGATGAGTTATTTTAAATTTAATTTAAGAAGATCAAAATTAATTTAAATAAAACATGATGACATACATTCAAGGCTTTTGTTTAAAATAATGTACATTTAGAATAGTTTTTCATATTTCTGACATGGTGTTTCTGTGTCTCTTCTTTCTCTCTAACAGATTGCCTTTTCCCAACACAACAGTATCATGGACCTCGTCCAGTTCTTTGTGACATTTTTCAGGTAAGTGAGTCAGATATTTATACGACTAAAAATATACACACTATGTCTTTTGTTTTAGCTGTTCTAAGTGTTCTGCAGTTAAAAGCATTACCCAGAATTCGACCCACTTCCTCCCGCTCTCTCTGGGCTTATTGAGTTACTTGAGCCTGTTGGACGGGTGCTTTTTCAACTGAGTACATGTAAATGCTTCTTGTGTCTTCAAGGCAGGGATTTTACTTTTCTCAAGTGGCAAATGAACTGCCGAACCATTTGAATAGTTGCTGTGGTATTGCTGTGCAAGTGCCGTCTGAAGAGAAGGCAGGGGCGATGACGATACAGGGGCTCTTAATGATTTTATTCATCCTGAGAGCTGCGATGGAAATCTCTCCTCATTGAAATGTTTAAAATGAGTCAATTGAGTTCTCTGAAAAGCACAGCAAAGTCTGAATATATTGAGAGGATGTGAGTGTAATTGGAAAAATGTATGCTTGAAGTTAGATCGTGGCGTTTCAAAAGATCAGTGTTGCATCTCTTACACAGTGTCACAGGTTATAGGCTAAATCTTATGCTTGTGAAATTTAAGGACCCACCCTTTATCATAACTTCTAAAGGAAATTAACTCACAAATGACCTGTGAGTTAGCTATAAAAGATTTAGCATCGTGATAAATGTTTAGGAGCCATGACAATACATTGCTGTGCCTGCAAAAAGCGTTAAAGTAAATGATGCTGTGTTTGGATGCACATGGTTGTGATAATATACTTGACTCCAGCTAGGGGGAAGCTAAAGTGAATTGTTAGATTTGGAATAGACGCACATAAACAAATCAGCGGGAGAGCAGCAATCATGAATTATTCTCACTTAAAAATCACTGACATGAGCTGTCACATTGCAAGCTCTGTGCATAGGCGTATTCATTTTAATCCAAGTTGTGCTACCCAGTGCAGCTGATGGACCAACACATTATCTGTGTAGCTGTCAAGGTGGGAATAGAAGACAGTCTTTGCCCGAGGCACCTGCCCATCACTGCCCACTCCACAATAACTTCCCCTCCCCCCTGAAAAAGCTGTCACACAATTGGTTATCTTCTGCCTACATCCGATCAAATTACAGTTAAATAGCCAAATTCAGGAATGCTTAGAAGGAAAGGGGGGAGAAGGACAGAGTGTATTTTATCTAAAAACGTGTCTCACAGCTGCTTCCATCATTCGCACAGGAAACCATTTAAATGGGGTCACAGAACGGACACATGGGAAAGTTTTGAGCCCTTCTGGAACAGGATATTTGGATAAAGTTTGTGATGTTTAACTTTTTCCATAAATTTTGAATCTTAACATGTGGTATGAAACATTTTTTTCTTTTCAATTTGGATGTAATTTGATTGGCTGTATCTATATATCTGTCTATTTCAAAGCTTTTAGTCCTTAAAAGATAGTTTGTTCCTGCCCTAGTGTTGGAGGATGATCGTCTGATCACCACCACATGTGTTTTTAGTATGTGGCCCATATAATGAATCAGTGTCGTAGCGTGGCAGACGATCTTGAAGAAGGACTGAGGGCTGAAACTTCTTCTGATTATAAAGAGAAATGCAATGTAGTCTTTTCTGACGCTTCAATATGTTGCAGTTGTATATAATGTTTATGTGGTGATACATAGACATTGGTGAAAAAAAAAAAAACACTACCCCAGTGTTGCGAGCTCCCAGTCTGAGCAGACTCGAGTAGGAGCACTAGCTCAGCTAGCTAGCTAATGGCCGCTAAAGCTGGTAGCTACAGTTAGCAGCAGTTAGCAGTTGCTCTGGGGATATGCTGCCACCCATTTGTTTGCAGTATGAATTCGACATGTGGCCAATTCTTAAGTGCACCTTAAAAATGAACAAATTCTCATATATTATATTTAATTCTCGTTCTGGTTTGTGATTTCTAAATCCAAAAGAAATCAACCGCAGCATTCACAAAGCACATGGCCTGTTTGGTGCCCAGGTTTGTGAATCTCTTTCCACTTGTATGCATCGTGTTCTTTGCTTCTTTTGTTTTTTCCCCTCGCCATGTAGCTCATACTAATTCCTCCGAGTCCTTTCTGCATCCTTGGTGTCCAGTTCTTCACTGACCCATAAACTGAGGAAAAAGTGAAAAGGCCCTGATGCAGTCACAAGCCATTGTATGCGTGTGTGCGTGCGAGTGTTGCGGAGGTTTGAAGGGGATGAACCTGCGGGAAACATAATCAGCCTGATGACAAAATGTCAAATCACCCCACAGGGTTTCCAGACCTCCTTGTATGAGAGATAGAGGGTGAAGGGATGACGGCATGACTAGGAACAAGCTCTGTTTTCTCCTCTGAGTTTATTCAAATAGGGGCTCACCTTTTCCACTTCAAGCCTTTCAGATACCAAGTATATTTAACCTCATTTGCCTTTTTCACCTTAGTGACTTCATAAACGATATTTACTTGCACATTACTGCCTAAAAAAAGTTGTAATCTAATTAGAGTCTGATTGTTTTCTGTGTTCTGATTAGATGCTGTTGAAACTCTCTAAAAGGTTGCTGCAATATGCTTGCATTTAAACCCCAGGGTCTGATTTATACTAATTAACAAAATTGGCTTTATTCCAGTCACGTCCATATGTGTGTGCTTGTTTGCTGTTCTGTACATGTGTACACAAGCACACTGGTGTTGCTAAGTCAGTCATTTTACCTACTTTCATGCACAAGTCTAAAAACTTTTGGGAGGTTTGGGATATCTACATAATTGTCTTTATTTTTGAAAGCTCCAATATTGTAGAAAGTGAGAGTTCCTGTCATTTTTTATTTTAAAGCAGATATAGGTGCCATGTAAATTACTATGAAAGTAATCTCTCTGGATTTCCAGAGATTTTAGGATTGTGTTTTCCTATTTTCATCAGCCAAGGAAGCCTGTAGAAAGCAGTTATAGATATTATTGATTGTTTTCCCTTGTGGTCACTGTATCCTTCTGGTTACAGAAAAGAGCATGTAATTAAAAGACGGCAATGTTGAGTTCAGTTTCCTCTCTGTCAAAGGCCAGTTTGCTCATGTTACACATTCTGGGACATTATCGCAATCATTGTGGTATAAAGAAACAAAGTGAAATTAGAAAGATTAGAAAAAAAAGGGAGTTCACACCTGCCCTTACGTAATCTACTAATCAGTCTATCCATTACCCATAAGCACTTGTAAGTAAACTTTGCATCTTCGTGTAAAGAATTTTACATTTGTCCTTCACCACCTCAAAGAGTCAGAGCATGAACGATGGCAGAACTCATTTTAATAACAGCAGCAGGTACAGCAATGTGGATTTAAGCTTCTTTACTGTCAAAAAAAGTCACGATAAAAGCCAAACATCTGTCTAGGGATTTTTGTCACTTCAGCCACATGAAAATGTCATTGAAGCCCACACAACACTCCCCCACCCCATTCACTGTTATCTTCAAAGGTGTCTAAGATGGCGCGAATACTTCTAAAAGAATGAAAGGGTTCCCAGCATGTTCGCCTCTTAAAATAAAATCCTCGCACGATGACGAGATGTTTGAAGCAAAGAGTTTCCCATCACTCAACACTTTAATCGCACTTCCCTTCGTTTTCTTGGCTCCGTAGCCCAACTGTATTTGAAAAGCTGTGTTTTTTTCAAGCGTTATCACCTTCCTCCCAGGCGTCATCGAACTTCTTCAAAGATCCCGGCCAATGGATCTGGCAGGTGTGGCAGGCAAAGTGAAAACCTTGTTTAAATCGTTAACAAATGGACCCCTGAAATCATAGCTAGTCATGTGTCTCTGGTGAAATGTGCTCATTGGACCAGACTGCCCGCTTTAGAAATATGGCCGGTCCCCAAAGACGAGGGCTCATTGGTCATATTACAGTATGTGTTTCAAATCCGAATGTGATTGTCTGTGTTCCTGGACATCAGGGACAGGGTCATGTTCCCTTCTAAATCAGTGAGGAGAGAATATTCAGAGGGAAATGATAAAATACTTAATGAATGAGCTATCACTTCACAAAGTGGATTGATGCTTAAAGTTTTACCTAAATAAAATGTGTACTGTAGATATCTAAACCATGATTATATTCCCCTCTTTGGCACTTAAGATCCCCACAGACACATTTTTGTCTCTTTAGCACATAATAATCTTTACATTCTCATCTGTCACAAGGATAATGAAGTGGAAGCTCTCAATCAGTCATGTTTTTCCATCCCGGTAGCTCTCGGACCTTGCTGAATTTCCCTTGACTAATGATTTTACTGCTGGGTTATTAATTGAAGTAATCAGCCAAAATACTCGCTCTACTAAGAAAATGAATGTCCTGATTCTTCATCTCTTGGTCTTCTTTAAAGTTAGACGGAAACTTTGAATATGTAAAGGTGTCATATTGTAGAAAGCAAGATTTCCAAGTGCTATGTAAATACTTTGAAAGTATCAAAACAATCCAAAACCGCGCCTTTAATTACCTGTCAGGACTTACGTAACGTTGTGATGTCACAATTATACAGTCACCGCCCTCTGCAATGCCTCCCTCACGGGCCGGTTCTATGGCAGAGCTGATACTGACACAGGAAACACGGTGGGCCGTGCCTGCTCAGGTCTGCGAGAGCTGATCAATCAGAGCCGAGTGGGTCCTTAGAGAGACAGGCACTACAAATGTGAATAGAGGAGGAGAGTACTCCATGTTAATATATGGATACTTGCAACATAGTAACATGAAACTCACCTGTAAGGAACAAATGTGTGTATTTTTTCAATGACTGCTGTTGTTACTTAAAGGCAATTTGTTTGATGTTATTTCCCTTTCTTCCATTTCAGTTGCTTTCTATCGCTACTCCTGGTGGCGGCAGTGGTGTGGAAGATCAAACAGACCTGCTGGGCTTCACGACGGAGAGAAGTAAGTCCATAAAAATGTTTTTACAAATCTGCAAATGTCAACGCTCAACCTGGTGATGCCCAAGTTCCTCTGAAATACTTGGACACTTATGAAAGATTGCATTTCGATACACAGTCTGGATATTTTATTAGCAAGTACCAATGAGGTAGGTGATAACTGGTTAAACTGGCATTGTTGCTTTACAACCTAGGATCAGAAGGCTCTGCATCAGGTGGGAAGTGATTAAAACCAGACTGGACCGTAATTTGTGCCCATCTACCGAGCACGAGTGATATCAATGTGGTGATATACCTGCTGCCATCTGGCAAAACATACAAAAGTATCTAGCGAATGAATTTTGTGACTTGTAAAACAACAGCTGATAAATACCAGGTGTGCCAGCTGATTGGGCTGATCAATTGTATCAATCGGGTTGATGATGTCACAGGCCTAAACTCAATGCATATCGACATCCAATGCTCTCAGTGTTATGACAACAGCTTCAGTTCCTTAGCTTTTAGACAACCGCTCAGACAAGGTTAGTATCTCCAAATGCTTCTTTAAGAAGTACAATGTCCATCATTGTGTCAGAAATAATTGTAGTTAAAAGGAAAGATGATTATTCAGATAATTTTGCATGTAATTTAAGTGGATGAGTGGGAAAAGTATGAAGGAAGCGAGTAGAGATACTGTGAGTGACTTCAGGAAAAGGGGATAGAAATTAAACATTAACATTCAGAGTCGGTATGAAGGATGGGATTGAGAAAAGATGGGGATGAAAAGGGGTGAAAGATGAAATGATTGGCAGTAGAAATTAAAAAAGAGGGCGAGAAAGATACCGTGGAGGAAAATTGAGGAAGAGCGCAAAAGTATATAAATTCACCTCACTGCCCTTAACCTAAACTGCATGGGCAGGTTGCAGATTTCTGCAGGAGCAGAGTGAATCCTATATTCTCCTGGATGCTGTTTGGTACTCAATAGTGAGAAGTTTAATTTGGTTCACATCCAGCCTTATGACCTGCAGTCTACTAATAAAGCTCCCACAATTTATTGCCCCTCGGGGATGACATTGATAATCATAGGATCTGAATTTTATATCCTCTAATTGATATATGAAAATAAACAAGAATGATAGCTACCGTGACAGCGAATCATGCCTATCCAAAGAATTAAAGCCAATAAAAATTAATGCAGGCAGATGGGCTCACGTCATTGATATTCTGCTCACTTATCCTGTCAGCTCTTGGCATTCCTATCATCTGTTTGTTGCTGCCCTTCAGCTGCCAGATGAAAATAGATAAATAGATAAATGCAAATCTCCATCTTTTAATTCCAGGTGATTGGAAAGTTTTGTCAGAAGAACAAAAAACACTTGAGATGGACTGAAATATGTTTTTTGCAGATGATACACTAATTCATATCTATGAATAAATTAATAACTGATTTAATATATGTACTTCTTATAAAGTTCACATTCCCTGAAGATTGTCCTTGCCAGTGGTCGCCATGTGGTTTCTAGCTCAATTAGTAGCAGGAAATGGTGTTTTTTTTTCAGATCCAGTCCACAATCACACGTTGAATTCCTCACTGTGCTCATATTTCTGAATCCCAATCTGTCCTAAACCCTAAAAATCTCACAGAGTCTCACTCTGTCACCTGCGTTTTTTGGCTGTAAAGGTGAAATGATTGCAGATTTGTTGTGAATTATGCTGAAAACCTGTAGCTACGAACTGACATTTGAAATTTTGTGACTTACAGAGGGTCAACAGGATTTGACTATTTATAATTTATTTCAAAATGTATCACTGTCATACTACTAAACAATGCAGAACATGCAGGTTTCTGGTGCACAGCTTTATAAACCTGAGAAAAAATAATGCCTTAAGGTTCCTGATGTGGCATTTCCTGCTGCCCTACTTTTAAAGATAAGTTGTAAAGAAAAGCTGTGTGCTGGTCACCTTTTCCTGAAAGCTGTAAGAGCCTACAGGGTGTTCTTCAGTGCTATTATGGGTACTTAAGCTTTGCAAGTAGTCTTTAACTGCTTCTTATATCGGTGGTTCTTTCATCACATTTCTGTAATAACTAAATCAGTAGAATCATTTGAAGTGATAACTAGTAACGGCCAGTTTTGCATCCTGTCAGAGAAAATTGGTTGCGTGTTTTAAAAGAGGTCAACATGATTTTTAAAGAACTATTTTTAAGCTTGAACACCTCAGACTTCGATCACTGTACGTTTTTAATGTTGTTCCAAGCCCCTTTGTGTCTACTATCATTTGTACTGATAATTACACATTTAGTTCAAAATACTAAATCTTTCAGCTTGTGAACGGGATTCAGCAATGATTTGAACAACCTCTAACTTGGGTCTTTCGCTCACTTTTGTTTGTTAAGCGTTATTATCAGTGTCTGACAGGTACAGACATAATCAGTCTTTCCTTTTAAAAACACCTCTTTTGTCCGTACCTTCGGCTGCTCAGAGGACAATTATACGAGAATCCATCTGTGTGTCCTAGAAAGGTCAGTCTTTGCTTTGGTGTAGTTTTTCTCAAGATGGACATTACAAATAGTCTCTATTTTAAAGTGGGTGCGATAAAATGATTCAAGAAAGATTTCAACAGTATTTTTCAGTCCACTTCTGGTGTGCATCTGGTCAGACAACAGTGGATTTGATAATTTATAAATGGACAATGATTGTCCATAACATTATTGTCATAACCTAAGAACACTGTGCAGCATCCAAAAGTTCAGTGTTAAAGGGAATCTTAAAGACTTCTGACTTTAAAATGAATGCACCATGAACAATACAGTACTTCTTAAATAAAATAGACAACATTACACAAAAATTAATACAATTTAGACGTAATTTAAAATAATCTTTTGCATGCAATGGGCGTTAACAGCTCAGTCAGACTAATGTATCCAAATAAATGGATTGGTGAGAATATTGCAAATCAAAGTATGTTGTCAGGTGATTTGGAGTGCTGCTGCATATTTGGAAAAAAAGCTGTATTAGGTATTGATGGCTCTGGAGGCAGCTGTGTGAAATCTGATAAACTGCCTCCAGGGTCTCTTGAGTCAGTGTCGGTTTGCCAGAGTCTGAAAATGAAAGAAATCTGGCAGTGTGGCGTTAGGAAGAAGTGAGCTCACCAGACCTCTGTAGCCTGCTCCTTTCTCATCTCTACTTGAGGCATTCTGTCACTACAGATTGGAAGTTATAATCACGAGTTCTAATCACAAGAGTTTCAGTGGAATTAGTCATTACTCTCATGTTGGGACAAGACAAGTCTTTGATTCTGCTCTGCCAATCTTGTCCATTGGTGAACTGATTGGCTCTTCATGGAGCATTGTGTCCATTTAATTTGAAGGGGCCTGCGAACAGCCCTCGCGCTTACGAGGCCTGTACAAATATGGAGCTGAAAGCCGTGTAATGCTCACAAGGCGCCATCAGACATAAGGACATGGAAGAAACGTTTCTTAATGAGGGTTCTTGAGATAGCAGGGACAATACTAAGGCACTGATCCAGCCAAGTGGCATATGGAAGTCTGGTGCTAATTGAACTTTTTGATGTTTTTTGTTGGCGTTGTGGTGTGAAATCTGTGTTCGTATTGGTTGCATTAGATCCAAATGCAGTTTGTTTATATAAACCAGTTTCTCTTTCTATTTTTTACTAGAAACACATTTGACATGAATATTTGTACATAACCAAGTCGACACCGTCTTTGTGTGATTTTGAAAAGTAGCCTCTCAGAAACTTGACTCCAAAAGGTGGTAAATGCGTCAATACTTGGTATTGTCTCAATCCTACAGAGCTGATCTTTCGCCACACTAATACAGTAATTGGATAAGGGCTTTCATTTTCTGTCAGGAGTTGAAAAGACTGTAACAAAAGTGCAGCTGTCGCATTTGAATAATTTTTAGTTGAGGTGACGAGACTTGGATCCTGAGTT
>OMLP01015326.1:0-14371 GCA_900302685.1 Spondyliosoma cantharus | reverse complement strand
AGGGATGAGAAGACAACAGCTGTAAATGCCACGGAGGAGGACGAGGGCTGACCTCTTTGAAGCTACCTGTGGGGGGAAACAGATGGGAGGGGGCACTGACATTTCACAAGACTGCATCATGGACATGTTTTCCACACAAACATGTGAATCTATCTAACGTGGCTTCGCTCTATTTGTCTCCATCACAAACACAAGCACCAGCACACGTCCTCCACACTGATCGTTGTGTAGGGACATGATGTCTTACTGGCATTCTAAAACAATTATTTAGCTGCAGTTATGTTTAAGCATAACATCAATTAAATTAACCAGTAACTGATTAGCATTTGTTTATTGAAAGTCATAGAATTCGTCCTAGAAATGACGTTGGTAATGGCCGTGGTTTAAGTCATTGGCGACAGGCTCACCACTTCCTTTATCCCTCCCAACACTTTTTTCGTTCGCAGAGGTCGTCCTTTTTTATACATCTATCAAGATGTTTTGGGAAAGGTCTTTGTGACTGAAATGCTGTCCAATCTGTTCTTTTATTTAAACTAAATATTGGAGAGTTTTACTGTGAAGAGTATAAAGGAAACTTAATGTGTTTGCCACCGGATTAGTGGAAGCTTTTTCGATAGAGCTGCCTAATTACGTCACCCAACAGCTGGAACTCCTACTGGCCCAGTGCCATCCATGTGATGATTCCATGTTTCTGAACCATAATTCGGACAAAAACAGTTCTGAATTACAATTGATTGGTGGGGTGTGTTGCTTCAGCGATTGGTGAGATATGAAATTTTATCCCATAAGCCCAGCTTCATAAATACATCATTCATGAGTTTGAAGGCTCATCAGACGCCCGAGCACTACACAGCTGTTTATAACTCTGGCTGACAGGATTTTACAAGTCTGGAAAGTTATCACGGCAACAATCATTTTATTGTTGTGGCGAGATCGCAACTTTGATGGATGGATAGATGGATGGAGTCGCGTTGTATTCCGGCTGAACTTCACGTCTTGGTTGGACGACCCTCTGGTTATTTGGGGCTTTTTGTCCTCTGTTTCATTGCTCGACTAGTCTCATTCAAACTGAAGAAAGGGGCTTAATTTTTTCATGCAATGCTTATGTCAGTGTCTGAATCTTGTTTCCTGTGCGGAAATCTCAAGTGTCAGTCAAAAATGACCATAAACAAATTGATTTCGATTAAGACAGCTCACTTGTCTAATGTGCTGTTGTGACTGCATTAAGACAACCAGAAGGTAACACATTACTCACCACTTAACTCTTACATGTCCCTCTGCAGACTCTGCATGGTCTCACGTTCGGCTTTTTCCCTTGAAGAGTTCAATCAGTAGTCATCGATTGCTATACTAAGATTATCCTACTCTTAAGCCCCTGGTCACCTTGATTGTCCCCTGTTCAGTTTAAAGTTTGCACTCTAATAATTTTCTCCAACGTTACAGACGATGACGTGCAACTGTGAGTTCAACTTGGGTTATAGCTCACCCTTGGACTCCCAATAATGAGTAAAGTGGCATTATGGAAATAGGGTGAGGTGCCGTTTAATTACTTTGACAAAACCACTATATGCATATTGTTGCTATTTTCTAATGCGTCAATGGTACTCCAGCCCACACAACACTGCTCATTCACACCAGCATCATATCAGTGTGATATGCAGTGGCTGTTCACTAGACTGCATTTCCACATTAAGTGATGTGTGTGGGTTTGTCTGTCTGTAGATGGCTACGCAATTCAATATATTGTTTTATTTTGTAATTTGTTTTGTTTTTATTTGAGGACAGCGCCTGTGGTTACAGCCAGTGATCTTTGGAAAGGACACAGTGACCTGCTTAGGTGTAGAATATGCTCAAAGGCGGGATGACACTTGCCCTTTTATAGAAATCCAATGAAGGGGACAAAAATGCTGTATTCACAAGACAGATTATTTAGGCACACACTTGCCAAATTAATCAAGTTGCATAGCAATGCACTGCATGTCCGTCCTTATCAGAACCGTGAATGGCTCCAGCTTGTGTTCTTGACTAAATCAGTCTGTCATTGCACAAACGTCATTCAGTTTTAAAAAGTTCACTCTTTCCTTTTGTCATTTACTGGATATTCATTTCTTAATTGTCTCTGATATTGTTCTGGTCCGTTGTTGATTGTATTCTCAGCACATTTTTGTTGTCTGTACCGGACACAAAGCAAAGCTTAGCATTCCCCAGCTTTGCTTCTGCTCACTTCTTATGGTTTGTTGCTTTTAATGAATTCTGCAACATGATAAATAACATTTCTGCTCCATGACATTTACGATGAATGTTGTTGGATTTGAAGCGTCTGTGTGGGAAACCTTAATAGGCCGTGAGCTGTTTTCTTGTTTTGCAACAACCCCGCCGAGCCCTCCATCCTGCTTTTTATCTTTTCGAAAAGGGCAAAATTTCTCATTTTGACCTGCGGTGGCCCAGCAGCTCAAATCTGTACGTTTGGTGTTGCTTGTTTGATGTTTAATCGTGGAGATGTACAACAATCTAACATGAGCCCTCAAAAAGAGAAAAATCAATCAGGTGATCAATCTCAATTTCATATGGTTGTTGTTTTTTTTTTTTCTTCTCAGCTTTACCTCCCCCAGGGAATGTTTTCAGAGTGATTCAACAAAGCAGTTCTTACACAGAACTCACCTGAACTTTTCTCTCTTTCACTCTCCATTAGTGAGTCTGTAACTGTGAAGGTTTGTCTGTAGAGGGTTGATTCAAAATATTATAATATCAACGTGGGCTGCATTGAAGCAATAATTCATTATTTATGATACACGTAACATATGAAACGCACTGATCATAGTCAAATTTTTTACATTTTCTGTGTGTTGCTTGTGTTGGATAGATACATTACACAGGGTATAGACTGGTCTTTAGACAAATATGGCATACAACGCGATATATGATGAGACTAATCAAAAGCTATTTGAGGCGTCACATACCTACATACCATGTGCTTCCCTCTTGCCTCTACATGTCCCGTCACCTACAATAAACACCCCTTTAACACCCCATTTTTAAACATTACATTAAATCACTAGACAGCAGCTATAACACTGTTGTTTAGTTATCACTGTTGAAACTATAAATTGAATTTGAAATTGGATTTGTCCTAAAACAATTAACATGGGTATTACGGTTAACATATTATATTACGGAGAGTGTCCACTAGTTAATCAATCGTGGATGACATTTTCTCAGACAGATGATACGAAAAAGTATTACATGCTGAAATGGGTTGCTGAATATACTTGGGCGGCCATTGATACACATTGATATTTGATATTGATATTGAGTGTTCAATATATGTATATTGAATACATTGCAAGTAACATATATGTGTGGGAAACACTGCTCCAACACTGATGTATCTGTGATAGGCCACTATCAGAATTTGCATTGAATATCAGCTAAATTTGAGAACATGAATTATGGTAAGGCAATGTGAGGAAGTGTTTTTGAATCCCCATTAGAGATAATTGAGGCTCCACTTGAAGAGCTGCCTGTGCAAGTCTTAGTAATGAGTTACTGTTAGCACCCAAAATATGTAATCAAGATTTTTGACATATTAATTGAATACCACCATTTCCATCACTTTTTCTGTGTACACCCTCAACAGAACTGTGGTAATGTAAAAAAAAAAGAAAAAAAGATTCAAGTGCTCTGCCATCCTCTTTTTGTAAAGCTGTCTTATAGATAGAGTCCCTGATACCCCAAGATGTTTATTCAAAGCATCTTCAACAGACGTTTTTTTCACTTCGTATTCATCCGTACAATGCTATCAACCTTTCCAGACTTCATCTGAATTTTGCCAATTAATAGCCGGACTAATGAATACTTAATATATTCAGAGTGAGTGAGCGTGGGGGTGTGGACACAAGAATCTCAGGGTTATTACTACACCAAGGACACATTTCTATTCACAAACCACCAGAGAACTCCAAGCTCTCGTACAGTTGACCCGAAACAGCCACACAGTTTTATTTAAGGGGTAATGTGAGTAATTGGAAAGGGCTTCAACAGTGAAGCTAAAAAGTTCTACCTTCTGGGCTATTACCATTAGCTTAGCCACGACCCTTATCTGCTGTTGCAACATGTGTCAATCTTTCCCTTTTTGCGTAACACATATGCTGTCCAGAGTCAGAATGGAGACAGATTTACCTGCAATCATTTGAAATTTTCGGTCAATGGTTTTCGACGGCAGTTCATTGCTGAAGACCAACGCTTTGTCAGCAAGTATCATCAGCTGTAGCTAGCTAGCTTCTTAAGCTAGCATTAGCCCAATGAGTTAAAAAATACCATCGCCTGCTGTCTCTTTAATGGGTCCTGAAACTTTTCAAAACAGGACCTCTGTATACCTAATGTTTGTAGCAATTTAAACCAAAATGTATGATTATTTAATTCCCACACAACCCTGCTTTGCTTACATATTTGTTTAAACAGGACAGAGGTTAGATCTAACTAATGTTAGCTTTCACAGTAACATCCAGGACAGGCTTCCACACAACGGGGAATTATTGCACCGTTGATGTGCTATCGTATATCTCAACCATGAACCCAGAACACCCAACAAAATGTCAGCAAATTAAGTTTTTATAGTTTTTTATATGTACTTAATACATTGTGTTAGTACACTTTTGTATGAAATTGTTTCACACAGAGATATATTTATTGAACTTCAGGGAGGTGCAGAGGAAGGGCAGGTTATGAGGCCAATCATCACGACTGCTTGATGTGCTTTGTAATCTGAAGTACAATTAGATTTTAATGCGGCACACTTAAGCTCATCACAAATCCAATACCAATCAGTGATGTCCTTGGCACTAAAATGGTGGCCTGTTTCGATATTGATCAGATACTGTGTTGCTGATGAAAGTGTGGTGCTAGTTGTTTTACAATATTGATTAGAAGGGAACAAGAGAAGCTATTTTCGTTGAGGTCTAAGACATAGAAATGGCATCACTCTTGGGGAGTAACACGGTTTTTATGCAGAAACTGTAAGATAATTTGAGTATTTCTCTGTAGCTGTATACTGTATGTTGGTGACTCATGTCGCAGGCTTGATAATTTTCAGTTTCTAACTTACCATTGTCCAGTTTCAAGTCTGTTCCTGTCCCTGGTAATTGTAGTGGGAAGATTAACAAAAGCTTGTGTTATCACTGCCGTTTGCATCATATAACGGACAAAGTATTTTACATTCTGAGTTTTTTTTTGTACTCCATTCAATTCTATTACATTACCAAATGAAAGACCTCAAATCAATTTCAGGCTCAGTGAGTAACGTGGGGCACAAAATAATTCCCAGGCGCGCTTGGTGTGTCAGTCTTTCAGTGGGTCATCAGTGATATCTGCAATTGATTTTTAGCCTCATGCTGTGATAGCCCTGAGGGTGTATATTTCTGTATTATTATTATTATTATTTTTTATTTTTTTTTTCATTTTATTTTATTCTCTCCAAGTGTGAATCCTTTGAAGTGTGTTATAGGCTCTTTCTTGGCATCTTATCTTAAACTCAAGTTGTAAATTTTTTTTACTATTATCATAATTGGATTACAGTAGATAAACCACTGACTGGAAATGTTTTGTGGTTTGCAATACATTGATGGGATGCCTCTGGATGACAGTGACTTCCTTCAGATCATCATTATCAACATTTGAGATTCAAAACGTGTGTTTTTAGTTTTTTTTTTGTCTTTTCAACACCATTACAAATATTATGTGTTTATGGGTTTTTATATTTGTGATTTATACCATACTGTATGTAAATAATGGGATCCATAAGTCTGAGATCACACTGAAAATCTCTTAGACTGTCACACTCAAAAGTTATTGGTCTAAGCAAAGAGGGATGTTCTCAGCATCAGATTAAGGCAAAACTACAGGTTTGCGTGCATGGAACTCTAATATCTGGATTTGCAGAAACTGGATTAGTTGTATCCGCAGCACGATCAGGCAGACCCCAAGCACATCACAAGAAGCTTTGTGGACCGCTGTCAAATCATTCTTGGATAACATGAGTCATCAGGTTATGCAAAAAAAAAATATGCCAGAAGTCCATGCCAGCTTGAGTGCATGCTGTCATTGAAGCAAAAGCAGGTTAATAGAAATAGAAATTCACGTACATTTTTTAAGATCATATCATAGTTTCTAATTTAAAAAAATGTATTGCATTCATAACAAATGCAATGTACGCATATATTTATACTTTATTATTTCAGTAGAGCATATTTCTCACTCCTTTCTTTATAAATCTAACGTGTGAGTAAACGCCATTCTGCGTTTCGCTCATCTGTCATCTGTGTTTGACTTTACAGCAACTGATGAGAGAGCGTCAGCAGATGGCCAGCCGTCCATTCGCCTCAGTCGCTGTTGCACTGGACGCCAGGGGAGAACAAACAGAACTGTTGCAGCATGTGGTTGACGTGAGTCCCGCTCTCTTGCGCTCACACACACACACACACACACACACACACACACACACACACACACACAGATAATTACCAAATTATTGCTGAAACAATACACGAGTCTAAAACCAACTGGATGCCAGAGAGTTCCCCGATCTTTTCTTCTTCACACAGGGATTTGATACAAGTAAGCTTAGATGTGTAAGTGCTCCTAGTGACATATGGTAGATTGATATTTTGTACTTAATAATTAGGCCTCATTGTGCTGTCCTCAACCTGCTCCTGTCCTGTACTCACAATATATCCTATTATCCACAAAAGAATCTGTCAGTGAAAGTCCTTTCTTCCCATGTCCCTCTTCTTTATGTGAATTGCTGTCTGCAGTCATGGCTAAAGACTTACTGACATTTGAAAAAAAATCTTTTATTTAAAGCGAAGACATGTCCAGAGTTTTAAAGATTTATATAGATATTTCAAGACTTTTTTTATGTCTGAAAAGTTTGAAAAAAATTACTAAATCAGAGAGGGATAGTAAAGGAGACCTTTTCCTATTTTGTATCCTTTCCTTCAGTATTTTATATATGTCCTTGTGCATGTAAAATATCTTGAAAGTAAAAAAAGGTCAGTCTGCACCAACAGAAACTCCTCTTTCCCACAGAAAACACTGCTTCTGAAATGCCTTGTTAGTAGTCTTGCCTATAGTTTTTGTCTCACACTACGTAACAGAGTCACACATTTGCATAATTTATGCCTTGCAGCTTGTTTGGTACCTAAGAATCGATTTATCACAGCTGCTCTGTTGTTGTTAGCGGTGCTGGGTCAGGCCTGTGTGAGCTGACCAATCACAGGAGACTGGGTATTTGAGAGGGTGCGGTGGTAAAGAGACAGGAGCTAAAACAGAGCGTTTCAGACAGAAGGGGAATACGGAGCTGCAGCACTGGACAGTATGAGAAAAACCGATGTGTTTGTGGTGCACTATTCTAGTAGGGACCCAAAATAAAATTAGGAACCCGAAAATGAGCATAATATGTCTCCTTTAAAACATTTAAATAGGACATTTTTATTAGTGTTGTATATCGTTACTACATGTTTCTGTTTAGCCTGATTTGCTTTTCATTTGGATTAATTCCTCCTTGCATGCTACATGCTCACATACTTCTACACACATGAAATTCTCTTGACAAGTTGCTACCCACCTCCTTAATCCTCTGACGTGAATACCTCCCATACAGACAGAGAGGAGAAGAAGTCTGGCACTAAGTACAGCCTATAGGACTCGATGCCACATGGGATAAAAGCATATCTTAAAGCAATACGGGAAACAAACATCCACAAATTGACATCGGGGGACCAACAGTGTTTCTTCAGCCAGGGCCAGCGCTGTGTCACCTGCCTTCTGAGAGAAATAAAATCACTGTGGCAACCAGCAAAGAGGCACTGCATTAGCTATTAGTGCTGAACTGAGTGCTTCTCACTGTGCATTATGGGATTGTGAAGGGCAATGTAAAGAACAAAAGAGGAGGAAAACAATTCTTCTTAGCTCTGAGTGCACTTTATTGTTGCACTTTTTGAAGCAACGAGATACAATCTGAGTCTGAATGGTATTGGAAACCGCTGCTTTACCTTGATTTAAGTAAAATGTTAATCACATACTTGTCGGTGTGCGTCCTTCTGTTATCTAATCATTTATTCCACCCCTCCCTTCCCTGCCTCTGCCTCTGTTCCCCGTTAAGGTACAGACTGTGCATCCACTGGAGAGTATTGCCGTAAACACTGTCCTAAGCTGTTTTGGAAATGATAACTGGAATAAAAACACATCCTCAGTCTTCTGTTTCTCGACCCTTTCAAGATGCAGACTGAACCCGTGGATGCTTGACTCTCAGTTTCTCTTCGATATCTGCATAGCTTTTAAGTTAAAGTAACTATAAAAGTGTTGTTGCAGAAAACACCTGAAAACTTTGTTGTTTTAGTAACAACGTACACGCCTGTGTCTTCATTTTATTAAACAGAAGTTTGGATTATAACTTTATGTGCTGGAATTTTTATAGACGCCTAACAAAACTTATGCTTCAGGATAAATTAAGCCTACCAAAATATAAATACATTATAAATGCATTTGTAAGAATGAATTAAGGGCTATTATGTAAATCATTTCCATTCCAGTGGTACGTGAATGGTCTCAAATCATATTTACTTTCTGAGATTAACATTGGCCTTAGTATCTTATGAGATGTTAATTCCAGATGTGCAGTAGCCAAATGCAGCATTAACATTGCATATGCTTACTGAAAGGTCATTAATTTTACCTTTCAGGGAATCAGCTATTCTAATGTTAAATAGACATTTCTCTGTTGAAATCGTAAATATTTTTGAGTACTTTTGTGGCCAGTCATGCAGTTGCTGTAGCAGCCAAAATATTCTGCAGTTTCCGAGCTATTTCTTCAAGTGCTGTCACAGACATTTGTACATCTTGTACACCAACCTGCAAGTCCTCAGGTGTTACTATAATATATGACACGCTTTATTTATTCTAAGCTTTTAGGGGTTTAAATTAGGGATTCCCTATTTTTATTTTTATTTTATTCAGTTTTTAAGGCTATGTAATTGGTGAAACAGTCTTATCACTGAGCAGGTAGTTGTATAGCAGGCTAACAAGGCTTTAAAAAGAAAAAGATTATTTTTCATGTGAAGGAAGGTCATATTAAGGATATATCTTAATTTTGTATGACTGAATTTGTGCTCTATCGGAGATCGTGTTATTATGAAGGGCTGACTTTCTTTAATAACTAAAACAGGTCAATTATTATTTATGATTTCTTTTGTTTCTTGGCACAAAATGGGGAATAATCAACTACGAAAACAGATTTTAAAAGAAGACATATTTTATTAATCCCCTGAATCCAGTTTTTTCGCTCTATTGTTATTTCTTCATATATACACAGGCCTGAAATCCACACACATGCACAAACAGGACCTTTACAAATGCATTAACGGAGAGGTGTCAGAGCAAAGGGGGCTGCCTCGTATGGGGCAACAGGAGCAGTTAGGGGTAAGGTGCCTTGCTTAAGGGAACTTGGGCAGTGCTCAGGAGTTGAACTGGCACCTCTCCTGCTACCAGTCCACGGTCCGTATAGACTGGTCCGAGCAGGTCTTGAACCTTTGTCTATAACTCATACATCCACATATATGGAAGCACACTATCTCGCGCAAATAGACTTTGCCAGCTTTTTAAATATTTCAGTGTGTTTTGGACTCGTTCCTTGAGAAAAATCTAATCTATGTGGCTTCAAATGTGGCTCCAAATGCAAATGCATGTGTTGGACCACATACAGCTCAGGACTGCGTGCCTTGGCACCAGCTGAAGGTGAACTGTGAAACGAGCCTAATTCCCTTTTATAAAGGTTAATTGGTCAGCATCTGGCACCACTTAGCTATTGGAAATATTTGTTGATGTCAAAGAGGACACTGATGCCACGCTAGCATCACTGCTTTCCTATTTGTTTAAGCTGCTCTGTTTGTACTTTTAACTCGGAGCAACTCGCTCACTGACGGATGCAGACAAGATAAATTACAGAGATAATATTGCCGTATAAACATCCACATTATGGAAGAAGTATCTGCAGTTCAAGTCTGATGTTTGCTTAAAATATTCAGTTTCGGAAACAAAGTTTAAATATCAGTCATAGCTGATGCAATTTGCACAGGAAACAAGACACAGGAGGGCTGCGGCACCGAAATGACCCCTCACACCCATCGCAGCACATGAAAACATTTAAGACCTTTATTCTGTGATTGTACCGTCAGCACCGCTCTCACTGCATTAGTTAGTAGCAGTTATCTGACACTAAATCTTTGCAGACACTCCAGCTGGCCTCAGAGAAAATGAAAACAGCCTTTGTGCCTGTTTCCCTCCATTTTTGGTTGGTTGGTCCAAACTCCCAAGAGATGGACATTGCTGTTAGTGACCAAGATGTCAGCAGCTGTTAGACAGAGAGCCAATCGGGTCCAAAACACTTCAGGCCCGGGCCTCGATGTCACAGATGTCTCCATTCACTATGGCTAGCGTTCAACATATGGAACCAGCTAGTATGATGGATGACACCTTTCAGCAGGGGAAGGAAAGCGGATTCATTGTGTGTTTGCATGTGTGCATGCATGTTTATGTGCTCGGATGGTTATGAATGGCCGTAATACAGTCCTCTTGGCTGATTAATGCATTGTGGGAATGCAGGCTGTGTAAATCATCTTCAGCAGATATGAGAATGGACAAAGCAATTTTAAATGCTTTTATAGAAAATGCGACCGTATGATTGAAATGGAATAAAATGATGTATTAATGTTTTTATTTTCCTTGGCATTGTCGGAAAAACGTCCGATATCCCAAATTAATAGAAGCGTTTCGCAGAGACAGAGCGAGACAAACTTTAACTTTGCTATAATTGCTGCCTTTCACACAAACAATTTTTATTTTTTTATTTTTGTTTTTGCTTTAATGTAAAAAAAACAAACAAAAAACCCCAGCATTTTTTGACAGTAATGTGGAGCTGTCCACTCTCAGAATAGTCATCATTCGGTCAATCAATTGAGGACATGACCGCATTAAAAAAATATTTTATTTGCCTATAAGTGACCAGTAATAATACACTTACGAATAACCTTACCAACATTTATACTAGTGATATTATCAACTTCAGGTTTCAGGGCCTGGCCACACCAAACCGACATCGAAGAACACGCAGCGACGAAGACCTCACATTGTCTTTGTCTAATCCGAAAGAGCTGCATTTGAAAACACAGCGAAAGACCGCAACAGTTGACAGCCAATTAGTGTGTATTTTCTCTGTCTGGAGAAACCGTAAGACTCATGACTGAGGATATACACGCGTTTTTTATGATAGAGCAATGTTTTTGCGTCTGATAAAACGTTGCAAGTGAAGAATTGGGAGAAAAAGCACTAAATGGGTGAAATCATGGATACTACACTGACAGGCGCATTGTGGGTTTTCCCTTTCTTTTTCCGTCTCTCAAAGCCAATCAAAGTGATTTCGCTCACCGACGGGTTCTGCTGCTGATAAGACTTACTCAGTCAAGGGTCAACCAGTGGCAACAGTATGGGACAGCAACAGCTAGGACCACAGATGCTCCCTGACTGCCCCGACTTTGTCCGACAGCTGATCATCGGTCTGGTGTGTCAGGTCAATGTGTAGGTTGAGGAATATGTCCAGTTAAACAAAACAGTCAAACCTGAGGTGATGTTGGTCGTACTGTATGTTTATTATGTACAGTCAAAGGTTCAATGGTAATGTTTGGAGTGGCAATAGAGACAGGACCGAAGAGTCTACCAATTGATACTGGTGGCTTTGTGAGGTTGTTCCTACACAGCATTGCTTTAAGCTAAATGCTAACATTTAACACTTCGCTACATACATTAGGATTCATCCTCTGGGGACAATGACTGTCTAGTGATTGATATCTGGTGATTTCATCTGAATAGTTGTAGTGCAAGAGGAAAAGTCAGAGGAACATCAACATTGGTGTGAGTCATCCTCCGGGGAACATGAATATATGTGAAATTTAATCTCAGGCTGTATAGTTATTGTTGAAATATTTCTTTCTTCTTCTGTTCTTTTTGACAAACTGCCATTAATATACCCTAGAGCCGTGCTGCTAGCATTGCTATAAATAGCAAACACAGAGACGGTCTTTCTGCATAATGCTTTATAGCAGTGGCACAGCTTCTGTTACAAGTCCTCCGAACCTGAATGTTGCCTCAGTGTAACTAATTTGTTTGGAACAGCTGTAACGATGTTTCACCCGGCGGTTCGTGTACATTAAATATAGCCTGCAGTGGAGTCTGTGTTCATCAAAAACCATGGACGAATGCTTATAAACTGTAGCTATTCATTAGCAGAATCACTTGAATGGACATGAAATGGCTGCCGGTTTAATTACCTTTGTATGTCAGCAGTGGATATGTGCCTCTCGATCGTGAACGTACCTGAAAAGACGCATGACATTATAGTGCTCTGATCACGTGGCCTAATTGGGTCGAGTAACAGTGCACATAAGCGATCTGTGCGTCTCTTTTGTTTGATTTCACGTGGTGCCTTTTGAGGGATTCGAGTCATTCAGCCCATTAAATGTAAAATAATTGTAGGTTAGTGGTAAGTAGACTTAATGTAGATCCCTGGTGGACTACTGAATGTAAAAATAGGTCCTTACAGCCAGTCCAGGGTTGCGAATGAAAACATATATTGAAAGGGTAAATGTTTGAATCAGGCCTTGTAATGTTTATTAAATAAAGTTATATGGCTTGAGTAAAAACTTTGTAGAACAGTTTAACAAGTAATTGACAGTTAGAGTTTGTGTCTGTCACATCTAATATACTTTCTATTAATACTTTGGGCCACCCTTCCAATTCTCTTTCTTCCTTTTTTTTTTAATAATTCTTCACCTTTGTCCTTGTCTCCATTCCCCTCATCTGTCTGTCCCTCTGTGTTAGTTCCAGCTGATTAATAGAACAGGCAAATGGAAAACAACCTGTGCCAATGTTGACAGCATTCATAACCTCAGCTAAATTATTAGTATTCTGCAAAGAGGGCTGTCTCTTGATGAAGGACAAATTCAGCACCTCTCCGACTCAGCATTTAGTGGCATGTTTGTGACTAAAAGGCTTTGAAAAATTGGGTTAAAAACATTTATATATTGTTTAACTACAGAGCTGGTTCATTGTTGAGCAAATCATTGGCTTCACCTTTAATTAGCTCCTGTATCTGGACGAACAAATGTAGTAGTAATTTGCCTATTTTCAGACTGTGCCTTTCCTTTTTTGGTGGCAAAATTTCTCGAGTTAGTAAAATTAAAATCACACTTCGCTTGCATGACAAGCATGCTAATGCAGTAGTTGAGGCACGCATTATTAGTATCCAAAACATTGGTGAATTCGGCTAAACAATGCAGTGCTACTGTAAATGGCTTACATTAGCTATGCTAATGCTATGCTCTTAATTTAAAGAAATCTTGATCTTGAAATGATAAATTATTACAATCTTGGACGTATTTGTTTGTCTCTTCTAGTTTATCTTTTGAGAAGTTTTCAAGATAGTTGACAATTCGTATTTGTTAAAAATGTTATTCTCTCACCCACTGTGTGCTGTGAAATGATCATCCATATACTGTCTGTATTTTGAGGATTCATTATTATGATTACTATTATATTATGAGGCCCTCAATGTCACAGAGTAACTAAGAAACAATTTGTATCTGTTGTGAACTGTGGCATTTGAAATGGCAAACTTAATTGAAAGTTGCATGGGGAATTACACTGCATGCTTCATAGGAAACAAGATTGCACTTACTTTTGATAAGCACTTACTTTTGAAGTTTTTGCACTCACATTGCAAAGAGTGGGTGAAACTACTAGCATATTAATTTACATGAATTTTTATGTTATGGAATGGTCCCCTAACAGCATTGATATGTGTATGTATATTCGGTAAATCGAGGGTCTTAGAGTCAATGTTACCGTGTAAGTATTTTTGTAGCTTCAACAAATTCCAGTGGTACATGTGAATACAAATTAGTGCACCCGACTGCTCATTCTCTCATGTTTCAATGCGTCCCCATTTTACTACCATTTTTTGCCTCTGCTGATTTTTTTTCTCCAACTCGTCTCCATTTAAAATTCAGCCAGACGCGGAGAAAAAAGGCAATTCTATTCAGACATGTTATTATTCCCCAATTTCTATCCCCTCATCCAAAACATGCTGTGAAACCCTTGACATTCATTATCAGGATGACATGTTTTTCACGCTTGAGACAAGCAGTTTTGGCCATTAACTCCGAGGGTAGGTCATTGCCTCGACACGTGGCGCCGTCTGACAGTGACACACACACACACACACACACACACACACACACACACACACACACACACACACAAAGAG